>PVKE010014518.1:16734-34923 GCA_004027555.1 Craseonycteris thonglongyai | reverse complement strand
AAAAAAAAAAAAAAAAAAAAAAAAAAGAAATTTGTGGAATGGAGTGTTATGACAGAGATAGGAGTACTAGTGCGCAGTTTGCTTGTGTAACTTATTAGTGTGACTTAAATTAGTGCCAAATGGCAACCTACTTGCATCCATGTTCTTTCAGATACCACCGAAGCACGTCAAACATAAGGAAAACCTCAATTATAGTTAAAATTGAATTTCACACAGCTATAAAGTTCCTCACAAAACAAGGCAAAACAGGGAAATCCATAGTTTACAAGTGGCATAGCTTTTCAAGCAAGGCAGAGAGTCAACTGAAGATTATCTCCGTCTGAGAAGTCTTTTTGGGGCCACTTCTTCAGACATTGTCAAAAAAGTTGAAAATTAATAGTGGAACGTGCCAGACTGAATAAAAAGCAGCTTGCAGAAATGGTTGGAGTATCACCTACAACCATTTTCAATACTCTCCATCAGCATCTAAGGATGTCAAGTCAGTACAAGATGGGAACCAAGAGTGCTCACAGTGTAGCTGGGTGAAGAAGGGAGAGGCCGCTAAAGGAGGAGGCTGCCCAGAGTAGCCATAAATAAGCCGGCAGGCACCAGGCAGGCACCTCCTAGATCACCCTTCACCCTTCTGTTTTGACTAAAGATAGGGGGAGCTACTGGAGGTAAATATAATTAGCACTATTGGGCTGAAACTGACAAGAATGGAAGTGCTCCAGGATGGAGGATGTGGGTAATTAGCAGTAATGGGCTGTGACTGACAGCGGAAGAAATCCTCCTGTCAATTACTGGTGAGGATATAAATACAGGAGGGCTTTTTGGACAGAGATATTAGGCAGGGCTTTTTTGGAACCCAGAGGTGTTTGCAGTCAGCTAGGCACATCAAGAACAGCGGTGGACAAAGCCCTGCCCTGGGAGCATAGCCAAAGAAGAAAAGCAGACAGCCGGCAGTGATGGGGCTCAGCACTGAGATGGAAGACCAGAGACAGTTCCTCTAAAGTCTGAGATCCATCTGACCGACTAAACAGCAGCTGCCATAGCTTCCCACAGGAAGGTGAGCAAAGAAAGGGCAGAGACGGCTCTCTCTGCTTGGATCTTTTTGGACTTTGCTTTCTGCTGGCTTGGAGATCTGCGTGGAACATCATTCTGCAGCCTCTGGTCTTCTCCAAAGGACAGTATTGTTAAAAGGGAGAAGGGCTCCGGGTGCTGTCTAGGACAGGTCTGGGGTGGCAGCAGAGTTATTTCTCTTTGCATGTTGTATGTAGCTCTGAAATAAAGACCCCTTTCCTGTCTTCCACCCAATCTCCACCATCTCGGGTAACGGTGCCCTTGTAATAAATGGTTGTTCTATGACCCAACTCCTGTGTCAAGTCTATTGGCTGAATGATGCAGGTAGCACAAGCCTGGACCCTGTTTCCCTCTGGTAACAACACTGCTTCAAAAAGAGCAGCATCGAATGTTCACAAGTTTTTGGACCTCTGTAGAGACAACAAAAATGTTTTAAACCAGACTATCACTGGAGGTGAAACTTGGGTTCATCATTATGAGCCCGAGTCAAAGCCAGAGTCTATGCAGTGGCATGAAAAGGGCACACCAAGCAGTTGCAATTGGCTGGAAAAATGGCTACTGTTTTTTGGGATATGGAGGGTATCCTGCTGATTGTTGACAAGGATAAGGGTGTCACAATAACTGAAGAGTATTATTACAGTCTGTTGAAACAGTTAAAAGAATCTGTGAAGGAGAAAAGAAAAGAAAAATGGACCAAAGCGGTGCTGCTCTTGCACAACAATGTGCCCATGTACAAGAGCAGTGTTGTGTCGGCTGTGCCTCATGACTGTGGCTTTCAAACATCAAATCACCCTTCCTACAGTCCAGACCTGACTCTGTGTGATTATTATCTGTTTTCAAACATGAAAAAACAACTTCAAGGGAAGAAATTTATGGATGACAATGAAGTTAAAGCTGCAATTTGAGGGCAAAAAACAAAACATTTTTTCCCTAAGGTATAAACTTACTGATAAATTTGAAAAGTGTATTAGAGTTAAGAGTGCATATATTGAAAAGGAAAAATTTTAAAAAATTTTTAACCTTCTTCCCTTCTTTATTCTGCAAATTTCTTGACCACCCCTCGGATATACCTAACTTTACATACCGGTAGAATACTGTCATTATTTCACCATTGGGAATGGCTTTCTTTTCTCCTCCACTTCTATATCTACTGTACAAGTATTTCAGTGGGGACTCATGGGTTTTATTTTAATGGGTTATCTTTTATCATTATCAAATTTTAATCTTAAATTGTCCTACATTTGGCCAGTGGGAGTCCTTCCATGTCAGGCTGGTTCTTTGTGTCCTTTTAAAATGGCCCCCATCATTCTCTGGGCCCTCGTTATCTTCTGACACAAGATGTTCCAAGCACTCACTGTGCCTTCCCTGCCGCAGTCCTAAAATCCACTATCTTTACAAGGAATCCTAGGTCCTTCTAGTGGAGAAAGGTTAATGGCAGGGGTGTCAACCGTTTGGCTTCCTTGGGCCACAATGGAAGAATTGTCTTGGGCCACACATAAAATACACTGAAACTAACAATAGCTGATTAACTTAAAAGAAAGAAAAATCACAAAAACACCTCATAATGTTTTAAAAAAGTACAAATTTGTGTTGGGCGGCATTCAAAGCCATCCTGGGCTGCATGCAGCCTGTGGAACACAGGTTGGACAAACTTGGTTAATGGTATTATTAGTTAATGAAGAAATGTTCTTTATTTTAATGTAGTATAACATATGTATCTCTTATTTTACACTATGATTAATTCTAAGCAATCCTGATTACTTTTATTGAGCTGTTTGAATATAACAATAACTTGTATTACATGAATTTATATCTGCTTACATTGCATTATTTTTTTGTGTGTGTGTGAAGAGTACATTGCATTATTAATACTAAGTTATTTTTCTGCATGTAAAGAGGGAACAATCATACTATTTATATGTACCCTTTTGCAGAACTAATTTTTTAGTGAGGAGAGGGGGGAATGCCCATCTGGTGTGCATTGCAATACGCTAGACAATCATGATCAAGTATAAACACTGAAGATTCTAGAGCCCCTACAATTTTGAAATTGTAGGGGTCTATGACAATCCAGGTAGACATATCCAGCAAGTATAGAACCTGGGATCAGGGAAAAGCTCATACCAGAGATGCTATTTTGGAAATGATCAGCATATAGATAGATGGTAGCCTTCCCCACTCAAGGGATAAGATAGTTCATAAAAAAAAAAAAAGGAAAATGAAACAAAAATAGTAGATAACACTTAAACTATAAGTGTGTGTGTGTGTGTGTGTGTGGACGGGGGGGGGAGTGAGGGGGGATGCCAGGATAGCTCAGCGGTTGAGCCCTTACCTCGAAATCATAAGGTCCAGGGTTCAACTCCTGGCCCCCGCCCATGCAACCCCATATGCTAAAACTGCTGCACAACTGGTAACCACTGGGATGGCTCAGAGGCAAAGGTTCTTGCTTCCCATGAGGGAAGCACCCCGGTTCAGTTCCCACCCCATGTGGCCCCACATCCACCTGTATGAAATGAAACCATGTCATAATTAATGATATACACTATGGAAACTGTTCTGGGTCCTCCCCCTCTTACCTCTCCTCTCATTCTCTATTACCTTCTCTCAAAAACAATAAAATAAAATTTTAAAAAGGAAAAAAGAAACAAATTACAATGGGATCTAAGGAAAATATGTGCTATGAAACTTGCAAGAAAGTTTTTCCTCTCCAATAAAGAGACATCTGAGGAAGTGCTCTGTTCTCTTTCAGACATTGATGTATGAAATTGTGGTGACTCTCTCCTGATATGATGAGCTTTAAAGTAAACCAGACATATGTCCTTGATAAAACCAATGAATGAATAAACCACCCTGTAACTCTAGGTCTTTGGCCTTTTCACTGTGAGAAATAGTTCATTCCTTATTACTAGGCTACTTTTAACTGGGTGGGTATTCTGTTACTTGTAGCAACACTGATATTATTTTCTACTTTGTTAGCTGCACAGGAATTAGAACAAAGGACATGAAACCTAGATCTTCCAAGAATACTACATACTAGTTTTTAGTAGTTAGGCATTTAAAAATTTAAACAGCATTTTGCACTTTATCAAGCATCTTAGGTAAATTACCTTACCCAATACCAATAAGAACTCTGAATCAGGCAGTCTTGTGGCCATTTTACAGATATAAACTCAGGTTACTCCAATTTAGGTCTTCCAATTCTATTATCACATGGTACTTGTTCCACCACACCATGTTGTCTCATAGTATACAAATTCATTACAAACAACATAATCAACAAAAAAATTATGGTATTCTTTCAACACTTAAATAATTGCCAGCCATTATAAAACTCTATTCCACAAGTAATGTAACTAACTAGAGCAAACAATAAATGCCCAAATATAACAGCTGATACATGTTAAGTTTCAAACTGGGAGATCAGAGTGACCAGAAGAAATCTAGCACCTCATTACAGTGCTACTGTAGACTCATGACTATGGCTTCTTTATGGAATAAATCCATCTCAGATTCAGTCTTCTTCTTTTCCCACTGCCTTTTTATTTTTGCCAGTATTATTGTCTTTTCCAAAGAACCCTGCATTCTCACAAAGTGACTATAGTAGAGCAGCTTCAGTTTTGTCCTTTTTGCTTCCAGCGATAATGATAAAATATAATTCACTTGCACCTTTGCTAGTGTCCCAAGCCAGCAGGACAAGTGCCTACTTACCCAACCATTATTTACATTTACATCCCATGAAAGAGACTACAATGGGTACTAGCTTTACAAAACTGAATAAAAATGCACCTCCTGCACTCAGAAGCCCACAGTTTAGGAGGGAAAACAATGAAAAACAATGAAAACTAGGATGCACTATAAGGAATGTTACTTACATATGGCCATTAATTGCCTAGGGGCTTTGGGAAAGTTTTCACCTAATGCCACTGGAATGGGGTCATGTTACTCAGACAAAGGGGAAGAACATTGCAGACGGAAAAAAAAGTACAGACAAAGGAACCGAAAAGTGAAAAAAGATGAGGCATCTGAGAATCTACTAATTTGACTTAGCTATAGCATTAAGGATGGGCATAAATAAGGATCAGAATATCAGCACCATGCAAAAAAGTTTAAATTTTTAATTCTCGAAGACATAACATGACATTTAAATAAGGCAGTGACACTAGATTTCTTTCTCAGAAGAAAAATCTGGTGGCAACATGGCAGACAGATGAAGAAGGAAGAAATTGGAGACAAAAATAACAAAGTATTAAGTAAGTTATAGAAATGGTACACATAAAAAATAAATTTAACTGCAACAATGCCAGTGGCAAGGAGGATGAAGAAAAAGCTGATTCAAAGGCTTTAGGGGGATCTAAATGACAGACTGTATTTGCTATAACATGATACTAATGTTCCTGGAAAAACTTCGTGTTCTTAAAACTACACATTAACAACAACGTGGCTTAAGGGAAATAAAGAGTTGGAAGGAGACACTCAAAATCCATGCAACTCTGTAACCAGAGTACTAATACAAAATCAACAAAAATCCTAATAAGCATATTAACATAAAAATGTATAAGTATGGGACTTTTTAAAGTACAGATAAAGTAACAGAAAAAAGTATAAGGAGTATTTCAAGTTAAATTATAGAAATAAAAGAAAAATGCACAAACATCCGGGGGAACTGTGCAATAAATTCTTCTAACAGATACATGACCAAACTGATCAAGAGGAAAGATGACCATGGGCTATATGAATAGTATACAGTACTGCACTTTTCAGCTCACTGCTTTTAGCTGTGTTAAGTATATTTTGGATTCAGCTGCCACTACTCGATGGCACAAAGCATTAATATTCTCAGAACATTATAAACAATTTTTCATTTTCCTCTTTATCAATAGTATGTGAGAGCCTGACTGGAATGCCTCAAAAGTCCCTCAAATAAGAAAGAGACTGAGCCTCCCACCCACTCCACCCCACCAGGCAGGCCATGTTCCTATATTTTTCTTTAAATACTGACTGCAACTGATGACTGATTAAGACTTAGGCAGTAGTAAAGGGGAGAAAAAGGTATACTAGGTTTCCAGATAGGTATGAATGGATAGATAAGGTTTCTACTGGTTTCCACTGACAAAAATTAGGGAATAATGAAACATGAATAAGATGATGATAATGAATGTGGTTTTAGTTATATTGAGTTCAGTGTCCTACAAATATCCTGATTTAAATAAATATCCAATAAGCAGTTAGATCCATGGATTAGAGCAGAAGAGAATGATGTGGGCTGAAAATATGTATCATTGCTATATAGGAAATGATGAAACTGAGAATAAACAAAGAATTCATGTATTTACTCATTCAACAAATTTTTACTGAATTCCTGTAATATGCAGGAACCTAATGTGGCAGCAGGGGTATGTATATAAGAGTGAAGAACAAGACAGCCATGATGGGGGAAGCCGGCATGGCTCAGCAGGTTAAGAGCTCGCTTTGCAGCCCCAGGGACTGAGGACTGAATCTCAGCTCCAGCCCATGTGGACCCTTATGCTGAGCTGGGGTGTGCTTCCCTTGCGGGAGGCCCCCAATTCGGGTACTCAGCTCTCAGTTCAGTCTCTGGCTTAAGGGAGCGTGAGGCACCCAGCCCAGTGCCTGCCATACGCGGCCCCACCCACCTGTATGGAGCAAAACCATGCCAAAACCTGATGACATACAACTTCTGGGCCCTCCCCCTTCTCTCCGTCTCTCTGTCTCTGTCAAAAACAACAAAATGAATCTTTAAAAAAAAGACAGCCATGATGGCCTCTCTCAGGGAGCTCACATTAAATCATGGGGAGACAGAAAGAAACAAAACACCTACAGAACTAATTAATCATGTGTTGTAAAGAACATAAAATGTAAATAAAAACATGACCTACCCTGGTGTAGGGGTGGGAGGCTCAGTTACTTAAAGGACTTTGGGGGCATTCCATCATAGCCTATGCAAAAGGCTCTAATGGTAGAATAATCAGAGTAAGTAGAGCATACAATACTGAATAAAATGTAACAAAGCCAAGTGGCAGGAATAAAGACAGAAAACATGTGGAAGAAGCTGAAGTAAACAACAAGTAGAACCTATGGAGTCTATGGGTTATGTTAAGAATTTTAGTTTTAAAATATATGGAATTTGTAATGGGGAAGTGATACACTCAATATTCAAAAGGAACCTAGAACAAACCCAGAGAGGCTAGCAACACAGATTAGTAATGGTTAGAAAGGCAGAATAGCAACTAGCAGAAAATGTCACAGGAACCAAAAGAGGAGAGAATTTTAGAGTTCTCAACAAGCTCCAACATTACAAAGAAGTAACAAGAATGAAGAAATAAATTTAATGAGTACCTGCAAGATTTCCAGGCACTCTCTATTGTCACCACAATCTGAGCTATTGTTTTATTCCTACTTCACAATGTTTAATACTAAATAATGTCTAGAGAGTTTATGGTATTTGTTCAGGGTCACATTGTTAATAAATGGCAGAACTAGACTCTAAATTCAAATCTTTCCAACTCCAAATCCCATGCTGATAATTAGAAGATTACTGCCAATGTAAGTTTCAGTAAAATGCAGATGCATAATCATTTCTAGATCAGTGCTATCCAACAGACGTTTCTGCAATGATGGAAATGTTCTCTATCTACTTTAATGTAAATGTTCTATATATACAGTAATATAGAACCGGTCACAAGTTGCTACTGAGCACTCACAATGTAGCTGCTGTGACTTAAGAACTGAATTTATAACCTTATTTAATTTTAATTCACTATATTATAATTTTAATTATAATTCACTTCAATTTAAACAGCTACATGTAGCTAATGACTACTGAAATGGACATTAGCTTGTAGTGCAGGAGTCTCCAACTCCCAGGCCATGGACCAGATCTGTAGTGGCCTGTTAGAACCCAGCTGCAAAGCTGGTAAGTGACTGGTGAGAAAGAAAAGCATCTGTATTTACAGCCAATCCCCATCACTTGCATTACTGCCTCAGCTCTGCCTCCTGTCAGATCAGCAGCAGCATTAGAATCTCGAAGGAGCAGGAACCCTACTGTGAACTTTGCATGCAGGATCTAGGTTGCTTGGTCCTTATGAGAATCTAATGCCTGACGATCTGAGGTGGAACTGAGGCCGTGATGCTAGTACTGGGGAACAGCTGTAAAAACAGATTAACATTACCAGAGGGGTTTCACTGCATAATAAATCAACTGCTTGCAGACTCATATCAAAACCATTTAAGTGAGTGGTAAGTGACAATTAAGCTGCATATGGCACTTGAGTTATCCTGAAATCATCACCCCCATCCTCACCCCAGAAAAACTGTCTTCCACCAAACCCATCCCTGGGGATTGATGCTGTAGTGGAGTGAAAAACAAGAAAATAAACAAACAGGTAACAGTCAAGGTGTATGATGGTAAAAATAGAATAGCCAGACAGGAGGGAAGACCTGAAGTATACCTGTCTGTTCATAAATTCACTATTTACTAGAGAAAGATTATTATGAGTTAGCTTTATAGTTCAAGAGACTCTATTTGTTAGGAAAAAGTTGCAACATAAACACACAAAAAATCAAATTTCTCTTATTATTTATTAGCACATGGTTTCCCTGATATTCCAATTTTTAGTAGATTGCTATACAAATAAATAATACTAGAGAATGCCAGTTTATTGCATGCCTATAATAAAAGTTTGCTTGCTTGTGGCATCTTACTCAGGAGGATATAAAAGAACATCATCCCTGAAACCAGACAGATTAAGACAGAATAAACAAATAAACGTGCTCACAGGGAGCTATTATAAGGTCAGTGGTAAAGGTTTGATCCTTTTTATGTTATATGTTTGTACCTAAGTTTTAAAATGCACACCTACGTCTAACATACAAATAAAAATGAAGCATCTATGTATATTGCTTAAAAAAGATATGAGACCTAGCTAGAGAACAGGTGAATTTAATAATACTGCCAGAAAAACAAGTCAAAGTTTATTTCATTTAAAGGAATGTTTTTTGAGATAGCAATAGGGCTATTAACATAGCCCTCTTTACTCTTAAAAAAGGGCTGTAACTAACAAAACAAAGCTGAGGAAGAAACTTCAATGATTCTATGACTTGTTAAAGTGTCACTGCTAAATTTTAAAGGATTCCTTTAGAAATCTTCAAATGTTTTCGTTTTATACTACAAAAAGTATAAAAACCAAAGGCAAACCCAGAGAGATGTATTAATCATTTCATTTCAAAATTTTATTCATGTACCAGATGTATACATAACCACGAAGAGGACATGGAGTCCACGGAGAAAATTCAGAAAGAGAGTGAGTGTGGGTTGTTGAAGAAAAGGTTTACTTGAAAGGGCAAAAAATGAGAAAGAATTTTTAATCTGGCAAGTTTGAAATAAAATAGGTGCTTTATTCACTATTTTTCAGAGGTTGTTCCCTTCTTTGTAATTTAAGAAATTGTTACCCATGGTTAATAAGGTGACAAGTGGAAAAAAGAATTAAAATGTTCTAGTAAAACATTATTTTCTTTAAGAGC
This sequence comes from Craseonycteris thonglongyai, assembly GCA_004027555.1. Taxonomy (NCBI): domain Eukaryota; kingdom Metazoa; phylum Chordata; class Mammalia; order Chiroptera; family Craseonycteridae; genus Craseonycteris; species Craseonycteris thonglongyai. The sequence goes on along the minus strand of PVKE010014518.1, from coordinate 25,326 downwards.
AATTTCATAAGAATACTGTCATAGTTCAGAATCTTATTCAAGTATCAGCTTCAATCATGAAATTGCTACCTGATTAGTAAAATTGTGCTGAATTGCTAATGACTCAATGTTTACATTTCAAATAAAGTTAAAGTCCTTGAAACTGTAATGAGTAAACTAGAGCATGGTATCATTAAAATCTCTTTAAGTCTGACCTCTGTAATCTTTCTGATAAAAACTAAATTATAATATAGGTTAATAAACCCATACATTGGCATTGGTTTAAAAAAAGGAGGGGGGGGAATCTCCCTCTTGGAAATATAAGAACTAAGCAAAAGAAAAAAAAAAAAAGAAACTCAGCAGTGATCAACACAAGGGAAAGGGGTCACCAAGAAAGATTTACTTTCCATTTTATGCCTTTTTGTATGGTTGCATTTTTAAACAAATGTATTAATAGTGACTTTAGAACTTCAAAAATAGTTTAAGAATACCAATCTACAATTGGATGTTCTCCTTACATAAAACCTGAACTCAGAAAATAGTTCCTTTTAGACTCATGTAACTTGATCAGAAGTTACTAAAGCAAAGACTGACAAAGCAGTAAGCTCTTTTCTTATTTAAACTCATTTCCCAGATTCATTTGCTACGTAAGTTAGTGACCCACTGTTGCCCTCTCCTGGGCCCACCTACTCTTTACTATTTACTTCATAACCCTGTTAACTGCCTAACCAGTTCCCCCAAATGGGTATTATAATCCTATTCCATACTCTTCACGCTCAATCTCAACTTCAGCAGATAATCTTGCCTCAAACTATCTCAAATTACTGAGATGATTTAGGCCACCTGGTATGAACTACATTATTAAATCATATTTGTTGCCATAGCCTACTCTTCTTTTGACATCCCTCCTTTCCTTTTATCCCTCTTCTTTCTTTCTACCACTTCTAGGGTTCATTCCATTAATTATCCTCTTTCTTACAGCTCCCTCTCCTGGCTTCTCCTCTACCGTAATTCTAAAAGATTCTGACATCTCCTAGCCTAAAAATAACTTACCGGTATCACACTGTAAACCACTTTTCCTTATCCTTTTTTTTTCAAATGTCTCTAAAAAAGGAAATAATACTCACTGCCCCCATTCTTGTCAGCATTTACTCCTTTATTCCTCTTATTCAAACATTCCTTCTTCAAACACTACTTAATATCTATTATATACTAAGCTTTTAAATATAACAATAAAAAGACAAAAGGACAAGGCCTCTGCCTTCTCAAAGTTTACAATCCCTTGAACTCTTATTTTTATGACCCTGGACTTAAAACTGCATTACTGTCTTAAAGATTATGACCTCTATAATGGCCTTTATTTTTATCTCCTTCACTCTCCCATTAACAAATGAGGAAAATCTCTTTTTATCTAAGGGGAGTCACTTCCCCGCTTATCTCCTTGGGAACCCTCAAACTATCAATAATTCCACCTTGTCTCTTGGAATCTTTAGGTCCTCCCTCTTTCCCAGCTTATTCCCTTAAATAAATTCTTCCTCAAACCCAAATTCTCTAGCTTTCATCTTCTCTTCTAATAATCAAAGGTTCAGAGAGTCAATACTCAAAATCTGACTGCCTATTTATTCCTCAACTCACTGCAACCTGGCATAACTTGTTATCAGCAAAATGGTTTTTTATGTACCACTGCCAAAGTCAACAAAACTCTCTTGACTCCTCCAAGACACCTTTAAGTTCTCCTCTTTCCTGATCTCTGCAACATTTAAACAATGTTAACTCTTTCAAATCTGACATCACTCTGTTATTTTCCAACTATCCTTCTAGATCGGGGGTGGAGAACATATGGCAAGCGTGCCCAAAGTGGCACGCGGAGCAATTATTTCGGCACGCGGAGCTGTGAATACCATTTAAAAAATTGTTTATGCTCTTATAGACATAAAAATAATCGATACCTCTATCTCACTCAATGGGTTAGCACGCGAGTCGAGCGAGTATACCCTTATTTCATAAACTTTGGCACTCAATCGCCAAAAGGTTCTAGATACTTATTCTTAGACAGCTTTCACAGGTTCCTCATCCTCTACCTGTCTCTCTTTTTTTTTTTAATTGTTAAATTTATTGGGGTGACATTGATTGGTAACAATTAGATAGTTTCTGGATGTACAAGTCCACATCACATCACCTATGCATCGCATTATGTGCTCACCACCCAGAATCAGCTCCCCTGATTCTTAAATGCAATGTTCCTTTTAGGATTTGCCCTCTTCTAATTCTATACGTTCTCTGTAGGATTCCATCCAATCTCATGGCTTCAATTATGACCTAATACAAATACACAAACAATGTTTAAATCTTTAATTCAAGCTCAGGTTTATCTGAGCTCCAAATATAGACAGCCAATTACCTGTTGGCCATATCCACCTAAATGACCTGTGACTACTTTAAATTCAACCTGCCCAAAATAGAAATCACCATTACCCCCAAACTCTCAGTCTTCCATATCTTCTAAGCAGACCATGTAAGTTATATTTCTAACAAGTCCCAGGTGATGCTGCTGCTGATGGTTGATCAGCATTTTGAGAATCACTGCTCAAACCTGTCTCTTCCTACCTACATCCAGGCTATCAAGTTCCTTTTGCCATCTCCTATGCCATCATATCTATACAGAAGGCACTGCTAGTAATTCACAGCACCATCATAGCCTACTGACCTTAGAATCCTGCAACGTAACATTGCAAACATTAATTACCAAATGATAAGACTAAAAACAGTCATCACAGTAAACTCAAAGTTTCTTGAGGACAGAACAGCATTTCCCATGTATCCCCTTTAAGAACCAAATCTTACCCAAGTAGGTGGCTCAATAAATATACCTGTTGAATGTGCTTGCTTTGGCAGCATATCTACTAAAATATTTGCTTAATGGATGGCACTATCATCTATACACTCAACCAAGTCAGAAACTATTGCAGGATTCACCTTTTTTCCCACATAATCCAATAGTCATCAAGTCCCTAAATGCTTTGTACCACCTCTCCATATACACTATTACGACATTCAGATTCTTGTTTCTCATATGAATTACTGTAATAAATTTCTTAATTGGTCCTCATCTCTAGATTCATTTATCCTTTTGTATATTGTTCACAACCATCAAATTGATCTCTCTAAAAAAGTACAGTAGTTCCCCCTTATCCACATTTTGCTTTCCCTGGTTTCAGTTACATGCAGTGAACTGCAGCCCAAGAATAAAAAAAAATTCCAGAAAACCAATTTGCAAGTTTTAAAAATTGGACACCATTGCTGTTCTGAATAGAGTGATGAAATCTCAGACTGCCTGGTTCAGTCCCGCTCAATCCCATTTTGTCCTGCCTAAGACATGAATCATCTCTTTGTTCAGAGTATCCACAGTATATACTACATGCCCATTAGTCACTTGGTGGGTGTTTTGGTTATCAAAGCGAGAATGTGGCCCGCAATGAAGGGAGGAAAGGAAGGAGAGATTTTAGAGAGGGAAGAAGGCAGGAAAATGAGGACAGAAGCCACATTCATATAATGTTTATTACAGTATGTTATTGTAACTATTCTATTTTATTACTGTCAATCTTACTGTAATTTATAATTTAAACTTTATCATAAGCATGTATACACAGAAAAAAAGTATACATATGTAGGGTTCATTACTACCCAAAGTTTAAGGCAATGACTGGGGGTCTTGGAACGTATCCCCGCAGATAAAGACAGAACTACTGTAAATGAAACAATGTCATTCTCCTGCTTAAAAATAAAAGCTTCCCACTTGCTTTAGGAAAAAAAGTAAACTCTTTCATAGGGCACGCAAACCCATCTCTGATCTTGACTCAATCTACCTAACCACTATCTCTCCCTTCCACCCTAAAAGCCCCCTAACTCTTTACCATGCTGAACTGGTTAGTATACCTCACGTCTCCATGGCTTTAAACATAAAGCTCTTATTTAGAGCCTTTCTCATTGGCAAAATATTTCTTTTAAGACTCAGCTCAGATACCATCTCCTCCAGGAAAGTTCTTTCAGTGACATCTCTCTGCCCCATCCCCATACCCAGGGTTAATCCTCTCCCCTGGCATGTGCTCTTACAACACCCATGCTTAATTTGTTAAAAGCATGTACCACACCACAAAATGTCTTGTTTACCCGACTTAAGTTCCTTGGAAATTACAATTATGCCTTATGTTTGTACAGTCAGTGCTAGATAATGACACGCTCAACTAAAATTTAAATAAATACATTCCTTGCTATTCTCTAAACACTGACTCTCAAAATACAGCATGTATCAGAATTACCTGGAAGACCTATAATCTAGACTGCTTGGTCCCATTCCCAGAGATTTGGATTCTGATGGTCTAGTGTGGGACCTAACAAGTTCCCAGAAGATGCTGATGCTGCTAGTCTAGAAATAACATGTAAGTATCAGTGCCCCAAATATATGTTGCCTCTTTGTATCTCCAGGATTTGAGTCTTTTCTAGCTGCCTCCAACTCTGCCTATTGCAATCCTAATACTCTTTTTAAACCCAGCTCAATTGTCACCTCCTTCAGAAAAATTTCCCTAACTTGCTCTTTTCTCAATTTCTATCGGGTTTTGTGTATATTATTTACGTGATAACTCATGCTAACATTTTTCACACCTACTGGCATCTTGTTTTCTACAGAAATGAAGGTAGGAAACCTGCCGTAATCATTTTATTTTATTTTTTTTTAAGATTTATTTTATTGTTTGACAGAATGTGAGAGAGAGAGAGAGAGAGAGAGAGAGAAAGAGAGCAAGAGAGAGAAAGAGAGAGGGAGAAGGGGGGAAGGCCCAGAGAAGTCTCCATAGCTGTACATTAGTTGTAACATAGTTTCAGTCCACACAGGTGGATGTGGGGCCACATGGGGTAGAAACCGAACTAGGGGCCTCTTGCATGGGAGGCGAGAACCTTCACCCCCATCTCAGCAGCTACCAGCTGTGCTGCAGTTCAGCATATGGGTTTGCACGGGACAGCCAGGATTCAATCCCCAGACCTCACAGTTGCAAGGCAAGCACTCAACCTGTTGAACCATCCTGGCATCCCCTAAATCATTTTAATATGCTCCATAATCAAGCACAGTAACCAGTGAACAATTGGAAAAATCTACAACTATTTGTTGATATGAATGAACTCTTGTTGCTTACCTAGACTCTAAGCCCACTGTTTGACTCGCTTAGTCCTCCTGGCCCAAGCTAACTTCCTTACTGCCTTATACTTCTGCTTGCCTGATCCACCCAACACTGGGTCTGTCACTCTCACTGCTGACCTACCCTTAATCAGCTTCTTTATCTGTACTCTGATTCTTATTTATTTATTTATTTAATGTTATTTTATTGTTTTTGACAGAGAGAGAGAGAAGGGGGAGGGAGGGTCCAGAGCAGTCTCCATAGTTGTATGTCATCAGTTTTCCACATGGTTTCATGCCACACAGGTGGGTAGAGGCCACACACGGCAGGAACTGGGCTGGGGGGCACCTGCATGGGAGGCACACCCCCTTGAGCCAGAGGCCAAATCCAGGGGTGAGAACTGGGGACCTCCTGCATGGGAAGCACATTCCAGTTCAGCACATGGGTCCGCACAGGCCAAGGCCAGGATTCAATCCTCAGTCCCTGCAGCTGCAAAGCAAGTGCTTAACCTACTGAGCCATCACGGCTTCCCCACTCTGATCCTTTTTAATTTTTTCATCCACTACTGGACATAATGAGTAGGAAAAATGTTTTCCTTCTGACTGATGTGAATCTTTATTCTGCTGGCTGTAAGACAGGTTGCTTGATCTATTTTTTTTTTTTTTAAGTACCTTTCCTTGTCACAGACTCTGAACTAGGATATGTTGGGTACAATTTTAAGTGCAGTTAAGTAAAGAGCAATAAATTTGTTTTAAGTTCTACTTACAGATCATGGAAATAATTTTAATAAAATGTTTAAAAACACAAAGACAAGATCATGTATAAAATTTAAGGTTGCCCTAAATAACAAAGTTTAAAAGAATAGCTAATTACTTATGCACTATTTTTCACATATGCATCCAGAACAAAATCCGTATTACCTGTTCCACTAAAACCAGATACAAAAAGACAAGTCATATTTATAAATTATACTTAGCAAATAGCAAAATATTATTTCTGATCATTAACTAGGTTTCTAAAAATCCTCCTACAACATTTACTCCTTCAAAAATTCCCAAGACTGTTTTCAATCACACTGATCTAAACATTCTTCTTTTATTTTGTTCTTTTTCCATTCCTCTACATATCAGCAGCACTGAAGTACTCTACCTAAAACTATGTATGCCTATCCAGAAAAATAATTGTGAAGACAGCTGTTTATTTCAGTAACATTCATTTATTTTATCAAAGACAACTGACCCTTAGTAAGTAATTTGGGGAAAAGTCCTAGGAGCTCAGTACTCAGTGCTTGTATATTCATATACACAATCACCATCCCACGTGGATGCTCAACAGTTTAAAACTCAAATAGAGGTGAAGGAACAGAAATGTTTAACACTCAGGACAAAAAGAAGTAAACTATTTTTAAGGTAGCAACTAAAATTAATACCTGTCAGAAAAGATTCTTGACAGTTTCAATCCAATTATGTCTTTTTACTTTCCCCTTACTTGAACTAATCAGTGATAATCATAAAATTAAAATCTGTTGACAAAAATGTAAATATGTTCATGATATCCAGAAAGATTTTCCAAAGAGTGAAAATTTTCAGAATTGCATGCTCAAGCAAATGAACCAGATGACTCTAAAACCTAGTTTATTTGAGTTAATTGATATCCCATGTGGCTGAGTTGAGCTATACATACTTAGTCTTGACACTTGCAAACTAACGTTATGTTCAAACCAAAAAAATCCTAAAGTTGAGAAGCAACTGTCAGTACAAATTATATAGGTCCTGAGATAGTACTGAGAGAATTAAAAAAAAATTAAAAAGAGCCAAGTAAATTCAAGTAAATCAGAGAATAGACACCGAAAAGAACAGAGAAATAATGACCCAGAAGAAAACAGTATCATATGGTAAACCTTAAAATATTTTTAAAAGATAAGGAAACACTGAGTACTGGTAAGATAAATTTAAGAGCTAAAAAATTATTTCCCAAACTGTCTTTTTTATTTTTTTTTTTAAGGGGGCGGAGGCAGTAGTCTGGGACGATGCACTACACAGGAATGAAAAACTATTTGGAAACCAAATCATTCTGCTATTAAGATAAGCAACAAAAGGCTAGATCATTGTTCCTCAAAATGTACTGTTTATAAATGCAGATAAAAAACATTCATTGCAATGGACAAAGATTTCAAGATTCTGACTTTTTAGGTACACAGGTGCATAAGAAAATTGTACTAAAGCACTAAAATGCAATTCATAAATTCAAAGGACTATGGCAACAAAAAGACTGTACTATGAATGACTAAATTTTGTGATTTTTTTTGGGAGGGCGGGCAAAGTTGCCTCTGAGATGTCACCCAAGTTAGAAGGGAAAAACTTCCTCTACATACCAAAATCACTAACTGCGTATGAGGTCTGCTCCTAATTTGGATTTTAAGTACACTAATAAGTGCACTTAATCACTTCTCCTGTATTTTAAATAAAAGTTGACTTACTTCAATACACATGTAAATAATTTCATTTTCTTCCCTCACAATCACACCAAATTGAATTTAAGTGCAATGACAGAATTTTTCTCTTCACTAATCCACCATTCTATTTTGAAATACTCAAATTCTACATATAGGGTGCAATAACATTTAAAAGTGCAAGAAATTATCCAACGTCCAACAGTCTAAAAAATCTTCTCACAATTGTTTAAAGACTTTTAGAAAAAGTGCAACCACCAAATCACATGTTCAAATCTCTGATATATATGGAAAAGCACTGCTAACCTTTACCACCCTGTGCACAATTCTTGATTACAAAAGAAAACTACACCGGGCTCCGGCGGAGCGAGAACCGGTAACGGGCTAAAAGGGCGTCGATGATTTCTTGGCTACAGCGACAGAGGCGGGAGACACACCCCTAGCGTCGGTTTTAAACACTACAGCAGTGAGTTCTACCTAGGGATTACTGTGAGGGTAAGGAGAGACAAATTTAAATCGCCATGATTCAAAAACAACCACCACAAGAGAGACTTAGGAAGGTAACAAAGAAAACGAAAAAAACGCTTGACCGTAAGAAAGTATAAAAAAACAGGCATCCTCTTTTATCAAAGCCCGAGTTAGAGTATGTTTTTATGAATATACCCCTTGGACATTTCCGGATCGCCAGTGAAGAGAAAAGCAGCAGCGAGCGAAACCCCGTAATAAGGGTGCAAAACAGCAACCACATAAACACTAACAGGAGAGAGGGGAAGTAAATGGCAGGATTCCTGCCAAGGCTCAGTACTTGAAAATGGAGTGTGAAGTGGGAGAAAAAGCAACTCAGCAGAGAAGTGGCTCTTACATAAAGAACCATTTGTCACATTATGATTTCCATAGGATTTGGGAATATCCCTGAACTTGAGTCTGGGGATGAAAGAGGGATCCACATGGAGGAGGGTCCAAAAGAAGTAATGCTGGGGGGGGGGGGGG
>PVKE010014518.1:0-16634 GCA_004027555.1 Craseonycteris thonglongyai | reverse complement strand
GTCGGGGCTCGCCCCCGCCCCTAGTAAGCGACGAGCGGGGGAGGGCTGGTGCATTAGGGAAGCTAAGGTCTCACCATTTTGGTCGGCGGTCGACGGCTCGCTTGGGCGGAGGAGAGTGTCGGCACTGAGACGGGATCCCGCAGGAAGCGGCGGCGGCGGCCCAGCTGCGCTCTGCCGAAGCGGCTGCGGCCCTCGGGACGCCCGCGGGGGAGGGGGTACGGTTTGGGGGAGGGAAGGTGGCGCCGCGGGGCCCGCACCGGCCGGGTGACTGGGCACGCGGGAACGGGCGGGGGAGAAGATAAATTAAGGTCGAGATTCAGAGACCGAGAGAGAGAGAGGGAGGAGAGACGGCGAGAAAGGAGAGACAGAAAGGAAGGGGAGAGAGGGGAGAGGGGGCCAGGCGGCTCGGGGGCTGCAGCGTCGCGCTCGCTCCGGAGCCGTGACGGACTCACTGCAGTGGCTCTCGCTGACCCGCAACCTCAAGGCACGAAAAAGGGGGAGGATGGGAGAGGGAGGGGAAAGCCGAGCGCAGCGGGACGGAGGGCGGGGGCGCGCGGAGCCGGCGGAGGGGGCGGGGCTTCCGCGAGCGCTGCACATCCGGGAACTCGCGCGCGGCTCGGCGGCGTTGGCCGCGGCGCTCTAGCGAACTCTGGTTGGGGAACGCTGAGCGCGCCGACCAGTTCGCCCCTCTGCAGGCCGCTCCTTGCGTGCGGTGCAGGGGGGAGGACAGGAGCGGGGGCGCGGACGTCGGTGACGTCGCGTGGCGGAGCCCTTCCTGTCATGTGGCTGGAGGCGGGCGGGAGGAAAGGCTGGGCTGGGAGAGGAAGGAGGAAATGCGAGGGTTCCCAGGGAGGGAGGAAACCAGAGGGGTACGCGATCCCTGGGCGGAGGGGGGACTTGGGCCCAGTTGAGAGTCTCAGGGTGGGGGTTGGGGGTTGAAGGAGCAGATCAGCGGCCTTTAGGTGTCTGAACCACCCAGACACTGCACCAAAAAAAGAAAGAAATCCAAGCTCTGGGACTAGAAGGAATCCGTTTGTTCTTGAAGACTGGTATCTTTCCATCAGTGTACCGATTTGGATCCACTACAGAGCTGCACGGCGCATCTAGACTGTTATCACTCCAGTGCAGCACCCGCAGGCCTACACTCCAGTATGAGTTGGCAGAGTCAGGAGCCAGGTTGGAAAGACGGAGGAAAGCCAAAACTGTCCGCAGCTTGAGGCGTGAGAGCCATGGCACAACCGAGTAGAGAGAGGGGCAGCTTCCCCTTCTTGAAAAAGCTCTCACCCAGCTCTGCATTTTTCCGTAAACGCTCCAGGCTGCCTTTTAAAGGGGTGTATCAGTGTTTCTTATCGGGAAAAAATGTCCACTTATCCCTTTAGTAGGGTTGAATTCACAGACTACAATGGGAAATGGAGTCCAGAAAAACAGAAGGAGGAAAGTTATGTTCAGCAGAGAAAAAGACCTGACAGGAGAGGTGTGATAAGGATAGTGAAGAAAACATTTCACAAAAAGTTACTCCTTTTCAAATCTTGATAATTCCCTGTGTCTGTGAAAGGAGAGAGGAAACGAATGTTTTCTGAGTAGTCAGAAACTCCTTATTGACAAATCGTTTAAGTAGTTTTATCAAAAGCCATAGTGTTTTTAAAGCAGTCTGTTACAGCTCTTAAGTGAGTTTCATTCTTTTTCTGTGCTAATTATTTTTCCATACGATAATAACTCACTTTTTCTAATAGAGGCTCAGTGATGGGCCCTACGTCTAGCACCTCTGTCGGCCCCGTTTTTAAAAGAATGATGTACCCCCTTTTTAAAAGAACTTTGATTTTGTGTCAAGATGAATAAGGAAAAGTAACTTAGACTGATAACACGCTGTATCATACAATGTTTGTGTCAAGGAAAAGCCAAAAAATGACAGTTTCTTCCACCTTTTAAGTTTCTTAACTGCGATAGGTGGCTAGGTACTAATGTGTTCCAAAACACGGAGAAGTCCAAGTTAAATGTGTCATTTCTAGGTATATTATTTTTACTTAGTTTTCATAAAATTAAGACATGTTCATTTTTATAAAAGTACTACTTAAAAAGATTCCCTCAACTCTGTTTCTCAGAGATAGTCATTATAACTGTGTGTGTGCCCCTCCAACATGTTCAGTGAAAATCAAAATACCATTTTGATGGAAGAAATACTAAAAAGGAATTTGAGCTATATGGGATGCAGGTTTAGAATAACACAATTTTCATGTGATTTGAGCCAATTTAGACTATAATCATTCAACAAATACTTACAGTGACTAAATCAGAAATTCAAAATCTAGGCATTGTGAAAGATCAGTTAACCTCTGTTACTGACCAAAGCAAGAAATAAGGCCAGTCAGTCTACTCATCCTATAAATCTCCCAGAATTCACCACTTAATGTTGTCTCAGGTTTGTGTTATACTGCATAAAATATAGGCATGTACCAGGTTGCATCTCTGACACTGAAACTAGTTTATTCTGAATCCATTGAGAGATAAGAATCTAAAATGCACTTTTAATACAGGTTTTCCCCTTAAAGCCAAAAAAATGATAGTCGTTCTCCTTTTTTTGTCTTTTTTTTTACTAAGTTTTGCTGTAAAACTTGGTATGAGAGGAAACAGGTACCACATGCCTTGCCAAAAGCATACAGGTTTTTAAATAACTAGGTAAGAGAAAAAACAAAGGACCTATGTCAAGCTTCTCCAACCTGCAGTCTGTGAACCACATGCAGCACAAGAATGGCTTTGAATGCAGCCCAATACAAATTCATAAACTTTCTTAAACCATTATGAGATAGTTTTGCAAGATTTTTTTAGCTCGTCAGCTATTGTTAGTGTGTTTTATATGTGCCCCAAGAAAATTCTTCCATTGTGGCCCAGGGAAGCCAAAAGATTGGACACCCCTGACCTATGCAATAAATGGATTATTTTTCCTAGAAAATTTAGCAACCAAAACAAGATTTGAGGGAATTATTATGTCAGGTAAGTTGAAGGGAGAGACATTTAAGACACAGATCCAGTTGCAAGAATGTTAACAGCTAGGTATGAAGTAATGAGAAGTACAAGTACCAATGGCAGAGAAAAGGAAGGGGTGAACATGGAAGACGAAGCAGAATTGGACTATGACTTACAGGATGTAGGGAACAGTAGAGGGATACATCAAAGAGGACCATTTTTAGTTTGTATGACAGAAAATAGTAATACCATTAAGAGAAATAGAGATGTCAGGAGGTTTGGTTGCTGGTGAAGAGATGAGTTTGGATTTTAAAATGCTAAATTTGAGTTTACTGATGAGATACCACAGTGGAAACACCCAAGTAGAAGCTGAAAGTGTAGGTTAGAAAGGAATAGAGATTTGGAAATTAACTTAAAATTAGATTGAAAGTGGAATCTTCAAATTTTCCCTTATTTAGTGATAGGGAAAAAAATAATCCAGAGATGTTAATAAATCTGCCAGGTAGAAAATTAAAGGAAAAAGAAAAAGTAATGTTTACAGTCATATTTGAATACAGACAGCCTCAAGGCTTCCATGTTTCCACCATTACCTTTAAGTTAGAAAGGTCACAGGAAATTTTGTCATGTGCCAATTTCCAAGATCATTGTGATATCCAGAAATGTGCCTTATTCTTAAAGGACTGATCACTGCCATTTATTTACATGTAATATTGAAAGGTAATAGAAGAAACAAAGTACCATTTCTGTAGTTGTTTAAGTTATTCCAGTACAGTATTACCCCAAAGTATCCACTCTTATTCAGGATTACATTGACTTAACTTCAACTAGAAACTATGTTTAATTTTATGTATACTAATACATAGGAAGAAAATGCCAATTAAAGAATGAAAGTCAATTAAAACCACTTAAAGTAATTTCTGGTTTTAGTGGGTTTTTCTTTTTTTCTTTTTTAAGATTTATTTTATTGTTTGAGAGGAGGTGAGAAAAAGAAAGGGAAGTCCTAGCGCAGTTTCCATAGTTGTACATCACTAGTTGTGACATGGTTGCATTCCACATAGGTGAATATGGCACTACATGGGGTAGGAACTGAACTGGGGCCGCCGCTTCATGGGAGGCAAGAACCTTCACTGCCATTCCAGCATTACCAGTTGCACCAAAGTTCAGCACATGGGTTTGTACAGACCGGGGTCAGTATTTGATCCCTGGACCTTGCAGTTGCAAGGCAAGTGCTCAACCTGCTGAGCTATCCCCTCATCCCCTTTAGTGGTATTTTTATATATATTTGTTATCATAGATTTAGAGAAAACAATTACCACTCCTCTTAGATAAACATGAGGTCTGACAATTAAGTTTGTGCACTCATCCTGGGAAAAATGCTACATACCTCATTGCTGAATATCACTATGGTAACCTTTGAAGTACTCCCCTTATGAAGCTATGCACTGACGCCAACACCTAGTACACTCTTCAAAGCAATTTTGAAACTCTTTTTCTGGCATGGCCATCAGAGACAGTTGTATGACCCTTGATGTCCTAAATGTCATCAAAATATCTTCCTTTTAATATTTCCTTTTATCTTAGGGTAAAGAAAAAGGTCATTGGGGACCAGATCAGTTGAGTAGGGAGAGTATTCCAATCCAGTTATTAGTTTACTGGCTAAAAAACCTCACAGATAGTATCTTGTGAGCTGGTGCATTGTTGTGATGCAAGAGCCATGAATTGTCGAGAAGTTCAGGTCATTTTCCTCTAACTTTTTCATGCAGCTTTTTCAGTACTTCCAAATAGTCAGATTGGTTGACTGTCCAACTGGTAAAAAATTTGTAATCAACCATCCCTCTGACATCAAAAAAGTTTAGCAACTTTGTTTTGACTCTTAATTTGGACTGATGGAACCTTTTTAGTCATGAAAAATTGGCTGACTTCCATTGTGCACTTTGACACTTTGTTTCAGGATCGTATTGGTTCATTCATGTTTCATCACCAATGACAACATGGCCCAGAACATTGTCTTGCCTCTCCAAAAGGTCTTGGCAAACTCAAATTCTGACATTCTCCCAACAGCACACACAAACAAGCAACGACAATAAGGAATGCCACTCAGCAAGACACCACCACATGTCGACAAGAATACAGCTGTGAGACACTGATATACCAAAGTTATGAAACCTTACGGAGTTATTTGTATAGTGCTGCCAACATAAGCACACAGTGGCGAATTTGCAGACTTAATTGTCAGAATTTGTATATGTATGTACCAGTTTAAGCATCCCAGATTTAAGAATATTTTGTACCTTTTTGTCACCTACTTTCACATATAATTATTTCAGTGGGCACTGAGGTTGCATGGAGAATAGATTGCCTTCCTTCCAAGAATTCTTTTTTTTCTTTCTTTCTTTTCTTTTTTTTTTTTTTTACAGAGAGGAAACAGGAATGCTAGCTAGCTCCCTGCTCCAGGGTGAGTTGAGGAAAGGCACCTGAAATGCCTGACAAATTCCCTTCTTGCTAAGCAGCGGAGGTATGAGCCAAAGATTCTAAGTTTTATCTTGGAAACTTCATTTCTCCATAGAAACCATTTTACAAAGAGTTCTGTAAACATTGGCCCTCCTACAAAAGCCCATTTAAATTATAATGTAGCTGAAACTCTGTGTATTTGCTATTAAAACCACAATGGTAGAAAAACTGCTCTTAAAAAATATATAGCTTTTATGAATTAATGAGTTTGGGGGAAATGTATACCGTATACTTGATGAATATTTTTTTTAATTTGAAGCACAACTTTTTAAATTATGGGTTGCATGCAACTATTTTAATTCCCTAAAAGAATTAAGAGCATTGAATTTGTTCAAAATAAAGTCTTATTTACTTTTCAGATGAAACAAATTAGAAATATTTTTTTAATTAGGAAAAATTTCCCAAAATTGTGTGATAAATTGGTTATGTAAATTATTTTATACTATATACTGGCGGTGTGGTAGGGGTGAGGAAGGCTTTCTAAGATTTTTTCCTAAACTTCAGGAATCCATCTAATTCAGATTGTTACAGGAAAAATCCACAGTGTTTTTAAAGACAGTTTGTTAACATTCTTCACATAATGAGCTTTATTCCTTTTCTGTACTGATGAGCTTTATTATTTTTCCATATGCTAAGTACATTACAACTGGGTAATGATCTGCATAAAGATGGCAGTTGAAACCGTTAGATAGAGAAACCAAAGAGTATAGAAGTGATAGGGCCAAACAATGGGCAGAAACAAAGGTAATATTTACATTTAAATATCAGGAAGTGGGGAAGCCGGGATGGCTCAGTGGCTTAAGTGCTCACTTTGCAGTGCCACGAATCCCGGCCCCAGTCCATGCGGAACCATATGCTGAACTGGGAGCTCCCCCAGTTCAGTTCTCTCTCTGTCTCTGTATCTCTCTCTCTCTCTCTCTCTCTCTCTCTCTCTCTCTCTCTCTCTCTCTCTCTCTCTCCTCTCTCAAAAATAAAAATTAATTAATTTTAAAAAAATTTAAAAAATAAATAAATATCAGGAAGAGAAATGAGTGATGGAAAAGATAACGGACTAGGCAGAAGGGCTGGAGACCCAGCAAGAATGACCAGGAAACCGAAGAGGGGTTCAAGATAAAAGGCATTGGGGTCAAAGAGAACTCAGACAGATGGAGAAGTGCGGACAGTTGGTTTACATCTGTACACAGGGTGGCCCAAAGGCAGGTATACAGTTGAATCAATGGAATTCATCACAACAGACCGGAATTTGTGGCATACTGTGTGTCACAGTGTACTGGACAGGTTCATGGAAATGTTGCAACACTGATGGAAGACTTAAGATTTCGAGCACTTTTACAAGATTAAACAGTGGTAAACAAATGTAAATGTAGTAAACAATGTAATAAAATGCAAGTAAACTGCTGTATACCTGCTTTTGGGCCAACCTGTATATTCACTGAGATATCCTAGATTATTTCTTGAAATAGTATTTCTGAATTACAAGTCTCACTTGCTTCTTTAGTCTCTTGAACATAAAAGTGAGAAACAGAAATGCAGGGATAGCTCATCATGTTGAGCGCTTGCCTTGCTGAGGCCCCAGGGTCCAGTCCCGCCCCCAGCCCATGCAAACCCATGTGCTGAGCTGTAGCGCAACTGCTAACCACAGAACCCCACGGTGAAAGTTCTTACCTTTCCTCCAGGAGGCCCCGGTTTGATTCCCGCCCTGCATGGCCCCACATCCACCTGTGTGGAATGAAACCATGTCACAGCTAATGGTAGGACTGTGGAGACTGCTTTGGTCTCTCCTCACTTCTCTCTCTCACCTTCTCTCAAACAATAAAATAAATCTTTAAAAAAAAAGTGAAAAACAAAAAAAACTATTTATTTGGACTTTGATAGTATTTTCATTCTACTAGTTTACTAAGAGTATTTGCCTGATAGCATTTATCTAAACAGTATTTACCTAAACATAACAGAAAATACTATTTAAGTGTAAAACAGACATATTATGACACTAGAGAAGACCTGTTTATATATGTCATTGGGACCTACTGTTTTATTACATACTTTTCTACTTAATATTTGGGAAATGTTTCCCACATCTGTAAATATTCTTCAAGAATATAATTTTTTATTGTTATATGTAATATATTTAATAATGTTAATGTATGCCATAATTTATTTAATAAATCTTCTATAACTTAATTCTGATTTTGATTGGTTTCAGTTTTTCCTATTACAGACAACAGTATATTAAACATCTTTGTAAATCTTTGTGCACATTTCTGATTTCTTCTAGGAAACATTTATGGCAGAGGCATCACAGAACCAAAATGTATAAAACTTTTAAAGGTTTTTAAAATATATGTAGTCAAATTACTGCCCAGAAAGTTTGAACCATTGTAGACTCCTACCAGCAGTATATTTTTCTCAACCGCTGTACAAATTATGTGTTGCCATTTCTTTTAAATGTAGGTCTTTTTTAAAAAACCATATGGTGAGCACCAGATATATGGTGATGGAGGGAGAGCTGATTCTGGGTTGTGAGCACGTAGTGGAAAAATAGACGATATAATGTAGAGTTGTACACCTGGAAACTATGTAACTGTTACCAACCAATGTCACCCCAAGGAATTAAACAATAATAATAATTTTTAAAAAAACATGGCATCTCAGCATAATTTGCTTTTTTTGGTTTACTGGTAATACTGAGCATTTTTTTTTAAGTTTTGACCTTTTAACTACTAAGAATATATCCTTGTGACTTATATATTCATTGCTCACTTTTCTTGGGAAAATTTATCATTCTTAGTGATTTATAACAATTTTTTGTATATGAAAGGTATGATTCCTTTATAATGTGTTAGGGTGATTTGCCCCAAGATTATAATTTGACTTTTGATTCTGTTTGTGGCATTTTAAATGTTTATTTTCTCATTTTGTATATGGGAGAAAATATACATATGGATGACAACTAAAGAAATCATATCTTTAATATATAAATAGCTTTCTAGTTCATTAAAGACTAATTTTTTCACATTATCAATTTACCCTATGCTGAATATTGTGTGTATATATTCAATGGTTAGATTGGAAGGTAGACTATCCAGTAAATTACCAAACACTTTACTCACAGAGTATGGGTTAATGATGACTTAAAAGTGACAACTTACTCTGTTTTATATTGAATAGCTAATCTGATTCATTCAAAACTTCATTTGATTTTAAGGATAAGCAAAATTAATCTTTCAGTCATATTCTTCAATGAAGAGGCAAGTAATCTATGCAAATCCTGCATCAAGGACACATAATGAACTGCACACTCAATTTAGAAATTGAAAAACAGCTGAAGATATCTTCTGAAAATATCATATGATCTAGGGTCAACTGTATTATTTTGTTATAATTTTGTATCAGTTGCACACATCGCTGATTTAATGTACATGGTCATAAAATGTTCTGTTTGGTACACATTGTTTTATGGGTTTTTTTTCTATCCAAGTACATATGCTACTTACAAAATTACACAAAATTTTATATCAGACTGTTCTTTCTCCCCATGGTATCCTAAAAAAAGGTAATTAGGGGAAGCTGGGATGGCTCAGTGAGTTAAGCGCTCACTTTGCAGCCCCAGGGACCAAGGATCGAATCCCAGCCCGGCCTGTGCGGACCCATATGCTGAACTGGGGAGTGCCCCCAGTTCAGTTCTCACCGGGGCGAGAACCTGGCCCAGTTCCTGCCCTGTGCAGCCCCGCACCCACCTGTGGAATGAAACTATGTGGAAAAACGGATGATGTGCAACTATGGAGACTGTTCTGAGTCCTCCCCCTTCTCTCTGCCTCTGTATCTCTCTCTCTGTCAAAAACAATAAAAATAAATCTTTAAAAAAAAAGGTAATTGATAGAAGATTAAACCAATTTTTTTTAATGAGGTAACTGTAACATAGTTCCTCTACGTCTATATTCTATGAATATGTGAAAACCATTTGCTTCAACCAAAGCAACATCATAACTAAATATAGTTGCAAGCCTGAGATCCATCATGGGTCGTTAATTCTCATTCTGTTTTTCTGCTGCAATGGGTTCTTTCTTGTGCAATATTCTAAATTCGAAATACCTTTTAAGTAATTGACTGGTCATATCACTTTTTCTTACAATGATTAAAATTTTCATATAAATTTGTTTTTTCAGAGCAACTTGTTGGAAACTAATTTAAAATATTCACTAGCATAATCTCTATAGTGTTATTCTTTTCTTTTTAAGATTTATTTTATTGTTTGAGAGAAGGTGAGAGAGAGAGAGAAGGGGGGAGAGCCCAGAGCAGTCTCCATAGTTGTACATCATTAATTGTGGCATGGTTTCATTCCACACAGGTGGATGTGGGGCCATGCAGGGTGGGAACTGAACTGAAGTCCTCCCACATGGGAGTCAATAACCTTTGCCACTGAGCCATCTTATTGGTTACCAGTTGTGCCGCACGCAGTTCAGCATATAGGGTTTACATGGGCCAGGGCCAGGAATTGAACCCCTGTCCTTGCAATTGCAAGGCAAGTGCTCAACCGCTGAGCTATCCTGGCATCCCTATAATCTTATTCTTCCTGGAAATAGAACAGTAACTACAAATACTTATTTTGAAGAAATATACAGGTATATTTGTTGTAATATAATACTGTAAATTGTGAGCATTCAGTAGATGACTATACATGCATATTTGGGATTTTATCACTATAATTAATCAGTATGCTTTTTAAAATAATTTGCTCTTTTGAAAAGAATTTATAAATGTGTTTGATATGCAAAATTTATAATAGTGTAAATAGAACTTTATAGTTCTGTATAATTGTCAAATAGCACTAATGCTAAAATAAGGTCACAGTTGTAAAATTGTGGTATAGATTCATTTTATGCATTTATCAGAACAAAGAAGTTGATTGTATTTCTAAGAAAATATTTTAATTGAAAAGTATATTTTTGAATAAGAATGAAATGTTTGGTAAATAAGTTCTTCAGTGAATCCTATATGTTCTGTAATTTTAAAGGACATTTTCAGGTCATCATAAAATTATAGCATTCTCTTAACCATTCTAAGTGACAAATCTGAAGAAAGAGAGACATTAACATACAAGCAAATTACCTTTACCCAAAAGCAATTGAGTTTCAGGGCTCATTCCACTTTAGGCCCAAATTTTGTCAATGGTGATTCTGCTTAGTATGTCCCAATTCACTTTCTCCATTAATTTTCCAAAATATTTGCTCATTTTAGATCCAAGACACCCCTGTAATCATTAATTACTCCCTCTAGGAAGAGAAGACTCTCTTTTACTATCAAAGAATTTACAATTAGCAGGACCTGTGTGCTTTCCCCATGTCAACATCAGTAGTTTTCTAAGCACAGTTTGCAAAGAAACAAAAGGACTTTGCATAAAGCAATGGGGAACAGTTAAGAATGAAAGAATGAGGAAACAGTAGAGCCTCTGGTCCAACATACCAGTTGCATCCAAGTCTACACAGAAATCCATATTCACAACTATCTCTTTCTTATCACCATCACCCTTCCTTTCTTGCCCCAGCATAAATTTCAAGCCCTGAGCTTGGAAGTCCTCACACTGCACCCTCACCCAACCTGCACTCAGTCTCTGGGTCCCCTTCTCGCCTCCTCTTATGGTATCCTATAAAACACTGAAATTGGAATTAAGATGGATCCACCCAAGAGCCAGAGGCTGCTTTTATTTGCAGAAAGCAATAAAGTACAGAAAATACTTTAAAATTTATTGCAGTGTCTACAATGCCTGTTAAATACTTGTCTCTGACTAAATAGAACCTACTTCTGTCTGTTATGCTGTTTGATAAATTGCAAAGTGATTTACACGCCCCTCCCCCGCCCCAATATTCTGTTTTAGTCTGCTATTCACTATAAAACAATATTGATGTGATAGAAGAAAGAGCTTCCTTCTACTTGAGAAGTCTTGTCCTTTTTAAGTGTGAATATATCTCTTATTTTTACTTTTTCTAAGTTATGTAGCAATATAAGAAACTCTTTTTAAAGATACAGGATAAGAGAGATTGCATGTAATGAAACTTTTTGCAAGTCATTTAAGTTAAACCCAAGTATGTATATGGAAGTAATGGATATTGGTAATGGGTATTTTTAATGTAGAATAAAACCTCAATCTGAACAAGAGAGATGTTGAAATTGATCATTTGCCTTTAGCAGATGCTTTAAGAAAAAGTTGAATCTTTGTAGGGCCAAGACAAAGTGATTCTAGTACTCTAAGGGTGTGTGTTTAAGAGTTAGGACTCCAGGGGTTGAGATCAAGAGAGGAGTCTCAGGAAGACTCAAATCAACCAATTTCTGAAATGGGCATGTTCACGTGACATAGTAAATAGGCATTGAACAGGCAGGGGTTGCAAGATGTTTAGATAGTGGTGGGTTGGAAGGATTGGGTCCTATAAACACTTAGTTTAAGAACACTGAACCCCACTAAAGTGCTCCAGTATCTAGTGTTGGTGAAGAAGCGCTGAGGGATCTGGGCTTAGCTGGTTAGCAGGGCAGGAAGAGTCATAGGTACGGCTGGATGAGCATGGGACAGTTTATAAAGACACAATTTTCAGCACTTGGAAGCCTGAACCTTATGTTTAAGTCTTCTCAGTAAAAATAAGTTTGTAGGTCTAAGAAGAATGGAGATTAAGTGCTTGGGCTAGAAGTAAATCTCAGGTCTGTGTGACTCCAAATCTCAAGCTTTTTACCATGTCATACTGCTGTTTGGTGTATAACTGTGCTGTGCATGTGTGTTTGTGTATATGTACATAAATTATCCCTTATATATTTTTCTTTATGAAATAAAAATAGTATTATTCTGTTTTATAACTGTTTCCTTCACCACCTCTTGTGTTCATGTAACATATTAGGCTTGGAGAGTTCTGATAAAAATAGTTCCAGGTGCCTAACCCTAAGCCTAAGTTTTATGCTTAAATAAAAGCCCATTCTTTTCATAAAGAACAGTCCCAGTGGGCCATACTGAAGCGACCAATGACTTGGGCCATTAGTCTGTCAGATAGCAAGCCCAGAAGTTGAGATGAGAGGAAAAACAAGGGTCCAATTTTTCTGACTTTGTAAAAACGGTCAACTGATGGAGATATCTGGGAACACACCAACTTTTTCTCATTTAGAATGTTTTGGGCTCTTGTATGGAAACAGCAGAAACATAATCACAGTTTCCTAAGCTGGTGTTTCTACTCATTAAGTAATAGTATGTAACAGTAAACTTTTTAGAAATTACAACTTTGTTTATACAGTAAATGAATGTGATTCCAAGGTACACAGGAAGCAGATATGTGGACCAAGAAAGTTAATTTTTAAACTATCTTTTTTCTTTTTAAACCCAATTATGGTTCCATTGCTTGAACATGTAGTTTTCCATAATACTGTCTTATTATGGTTCACAGTGAACCATATGGTGAAGTTGGTGATTATAGAAAGTGAATCAGATCGTTTGTTTTACTAATATGGAGGTTGGTGCAGCAGATCTGGATCCTTATGTTTTGCCCAATTGTTTGCTTTGCATTTTCCCAGTCCTTTCAGAGGAGTAAAATGGTCCTTCCCTCCAATTCCTCTACCATGTGAGAGTAATCACAACAAATACAGGGGTCACTGTCCATTAGGAGTGTATAAATAGTATTGTTATCGTGAACTTGAATTTTAAAATGGCGTTTTTAAAAAGAAACAAAAATAGAAAATGTGCTTCTTGAGATCACAATCTCTATTTGGGATGCATGTTCTCATCTTTAACATGAGGGACTGAGAATAGATGAAGGCTAAGCATGGGCCCCTCCCAGCTCTAAAGATCTATGTGTCTATTGTCTCTAACAGGCCTTATGAATTCTGCTTGAGCAAACCTAGACAAACTCCAAGTGCAGCCTCCAAGACAAACACAAAGGTTTCTTTTAATTTCTTGGGCTTGGCAACTATTTCACTTCAGAGTCTCTTTTACATCTGCTGGCTATAGAGCTGAGGCCTGCCACTTTCATTTCAACCTGAATCATGGGGATCAAGGTCAGAGAGGATCAGGCATTCATATTGACAATAGACACATGAAAATAAATTTTAAAAATAAAACTGGGGAATATACAAATACAAAAATGTTCCCATGACAGAGTGATTTTTAAAGTGGGGAGGGGAAGTTTCTTATAATGAGATCATCAAATATTTCTTAATCACAAATTACATTCATGGAAATAAAACCAAACCTCCAAGACAACATTCAAAGAATCCTTTTGCAATTTCAAAAGATCCCCCTTTTTCCTTTAAGATTTATTTTACTGTTCCACAAAGAGACAAAGAAAGACAGAGAGAAGGGGGATGGCCCAGAGCAGTCTCCATAACTATACACCATTAGCTTGAAATAGTTTCATTCCACAGGTGGATGTGGGGCTGTGCAGGGCGGGAACTGAACCCGGGGCCCCCACATGGGAAGCATGCCTGGGTTCAGCATATGAGTCTGCACAGGCCGGCCAGGACTTGATCCTCCAACCCCCAGGCTTCAAGGCAAGTGCTCATCCCACTGAGCCATCCCAGCATTCCCCCCTCAAATCCTTATTTCTGCCTGAGGCAGCTAATAAAATATTTCCAGTGGCTTTTTAAGAAGAAAGCTTCCATTCCTAGTTTTTTGAGGAATCTCCACACTGCCTTCCATAGTGGTTGTACCAATTTACATTCCCACCAGCAGTGTATGAGGGTTCCTTTTTCTCCACAGCCTCTCTAGCACTTGTAATTCCTTGCCTTGTTGATTATAGCCATTCTAACAGGTGTGAGGTGGTACACCTGGAACCTATGTAATTGTTATCAATTAATGCTACCCCAATAAATTTAACGATAACATGTATGAAAGCTTTCTAGTAGATTAGACTCTAATGATCCAAGAGATTCTTTGGCATACAAATGATTTACAATACCTGTAGCTATAGAAGAATAGGTGATATAAGGAAGAGGAAACTATTTGAAAATGTTTAGAAATAAAGATCTTCTAAAATAGCTAACACAAAATGGGAATTAATTAAAATTTCATGTAATCATTGAAGGTATTTAAAGACTTTGTTTTCTTTTTTACTTAAGACCACATTCTTTTCTAGATTTTTTTTTAAAACCCAAGACACCTAGTTTATTCTAGATTTATTTTACCTGCATTAAATTATTATGTAATGAAAATGTTTCCTGAATATTCTATCAGCCACACAAAGATCAGTATGTGCATAACACAACACACCATAGTATAAATTGTACTTAACCTTCATTATCAAAAATAAATAGAATCCACAACCTAAGAACCAACCTGGAGTTCAAGTTCTCTAGGGTAGAATTAGGTGTGTTTTAATTCCAGATAATTGATTAGGTCTAATCACCAAAACTGAAAGCTTCTAATTGCCAGCAGTCCATGTTATAATTGGGGCACATCAGTGAAAGGTAGCACTGAAATTAAAGCACATACTTGAATGTTAGTTAATTCACCCACATTCTGCCTACTAACCCCATCCTCCCCCCTGAACCAACCCCCATGTGTCTTTTGCATGCAGAGCTCTCTTTGAAGCTATGAGAGTTCCATGCGTGGGAAATCAGGGGAATCAAAGGGACCTTATACAAAAGCATTTGGTTAAGGGGATTGCTGAAAAATATTACATGTTAGTAGTCTCTCAGCAGGGAGCTCGTGTGAGTATGAGACCCTCACATTTTGCATTTCTTGTGCTAGGGATGTTTAAATTAGTGGCCTCAATCCTATAGCACCAGAATTTGTTGTCACATGTAGTTCCTTTGGTTTTTTCTTTTTTTTTTTTTTTAACCTACTTTGACAAAAAAAGAAAGAAAAAAAAAAGAAAAAAGAAAAAGAGGGAGCCAAATAGGAAAAGAAGGCAGGGGTGGGAAAAGAATAAATCATTATGCAGCTTTCAACCTCCACAGGGAAACAGCAGTACAAACCCACAGATCCAGAATTGTCAAGCAATAGGGCTGTTTGTTTACAAGTCACAGAATCAGTTATATAACTAGACAAATGAAGGAAATCAAGTGAGTGTTTGAAGGGGAAGGAAGACTGACACTTATTGAATTAGTCAAGAGACTTCGTCTCTGAAATAAACGATACAGACTTTCCATTTACTTATTTTTAGTTGCTTGATCAATTTACTTTTTGAGACTATTGTGCCAAAAGTACAGTGTTTCCATGCAGATAATGACCCTCATTCTTTATAATTGATTTTAATTACCTGAAAACACTCTCTCACGATGGGAGTTGTTAATGTATTAGCGTACATATGTAAAGGAAATCAAAACAGCCTTTTATCTGCTGACCTGGAATTCTTCTGTCTGATTTATCAGGAGAACGTACTGTATAGCTATGAATCAGTTCTAATTCCCCCAACCCCACCCCATGTCTGTTTTATTTATTTATTTATTTATTTATTTATTTATTTATTGCTTAAGTTTATAAAATGAAGAGCTTTAGACATATTTCTATGGTGGGAGGGGGAGTAAGAAGGGGGCATCAAATATATGGTGATGGAAAGAGCTGATTCTAGGTGGTGAGCACATAATGCAATGCATAGACAATGTAATGTAGAATTGTACACCTGGAAACCATGTAATTGTTATCAATCAGTTTCACCCCCAATAAATTTAACAATAAAAAAATTTTAAATAATATTTCTATGGAGATAGAATTTTTTGGGATCTGAGACAATGTAAACATTTTAACAAAAAAAGACAGTCAAATGACTTAAATAGGTCATTATATTGGACAAAAATCAATTTCATAAATAAGTTACTTTCAACAAAGCTCTTAGATTAGAAAGTTTTTAATGATCTTTTATTTATTTATTTTTATTATTGTTTTTGACAGAGAGAGAGAGAGATACTGAGACAGGGAGAGAACTGAGCTGGGGGCACTCCCCAGTTCAGCATATGGGTCAGCACGGGCCAGGGCCAGGATTCGATCCTGGGTCCCTGGCGCTGCAAAGTGAGCGCTTAACCCACTGAGCCATCCCGGCTTCCCCATAATGATCCTTTAAATACCAGTATATATATTTAATACTCTCTAAAAATACGATTTTTTTTTGCTGAAACCATACAACCAGATTTTTGTTGAGAGTATAATTAATCAAGTTCTTATAGCAGATTAAACAAATTACTGAGGTTTC
>PVKE010014517.1:0-34826 GCA_004027555.1 Craseonycteris thonglongyai | reverse complement strand
GCTTTACGCAAAATGATGTATTATATACTAAAATCCATTTTGTCATAGGCTAAATGGTAAAAACAAAAGTTAAATTCCTAAGGCATTTCATCAACATTATAACAAAATAATGTTGAAAGAAAGTACATTATTTGAGAACCTGCTGTATTTGTTTTTTATGTATGTGATATGTAAAATATTTATTACACATTTATATATAGTTTTCTATGCTGCTTTATTTATTTAACACATGTATTTCTGGGTTTTAAAAATTCTATGAAATTATTAAAGGCTATGTAATAGTCCATTATAATCAATCGAGGATAATTGGCTTGATTATTCCTATACTGCTGGATGCTTCCATGAACATCTCTGAGCATAAGGTTATATGTATATAATAAATTCTTTGTACACATTATCAAAACTTGAACTGATAAATCAAGATCTAGTTGTAAGCCACATATATTAATAACATAATTGAAATTCTTATATTTAAGTTTTTGAAAAATATATTTTTTATTATTTAAAATTATAAATTTATTGCAAATATGAAAAGAAAAACAAAAATTTAAACAGTAAAGTATGTACAATATAATCTATATACATTTAGGTATTTTAATGTATTTTTTAATTCCAAAGAGATTTGATTCAGTGAAACTGAGTGGCTAAAATCAACTGATTTCAGTGAAAAAGCTGTATATCTAAAAGCTCTATCTCTAAATATGTCTCAAATGATCTAAAATTAATGAAATTCTAAAGAAACTATAAAACATATCAATCTATATTAATATCATGGGATAGGTTTCTTCATTAAACCATGTGAACCAAATATTTAAAGTAAAAAATGATATTCAGTTATCGTCAAACTAGTCAGGATTACTCTTGAATTTGTAGTTTCAGTAATTTTTTAATTTTTTTAATTTTTAACTTATTTTTTATTGTTTTTGATAGAGAGAGAGAGAGATACAGAGACAGACAGAGAGAAGGGGGAGGGCCCAGAACAGTCTCCATAGTTGTACATCATCGGTTTTTCCACATAGTTTCATTCCACAGGTGGGCACGGGGCTGCACAGGGCAGGAACTGGGCCGGGGTCTCGCCCCGGTGAGAACTGAACTTGGGGAACTCCCCAGTTCAGCATATGGGTCCACACGGGCCAGGGCCGGGATTCAATCCTTGGTCCCCGGGGCTGCAAAGTAAGCGCTTAACCCACTGAGCCATCCCGGCTTCCCCTAGTTTCAGTAATTATAACTTAGTTTCACTGATTATTAGGTGAAGTGGGAACTATGATAACTATTGAGATACAATTAATAATAGATGCATTTTAAGCATTCAAATTATTAATAGCTGTTATCTGCCACTGAATGGAATATCATGCATCTGAAGAATAAACTATACAAAATGTTACATATATGTCCCGAATCCTCAAGAAATAAAAACGGTCATTAACAGCAAAAACAGCATTAACCAACAAAAATGGATAATATGTACAAGTTCTCCACACCAAGAAGGAATTATATCAAGGTATGTGGTTGGTGAAGCTTGGATTCCAAACAGTGCATCGTGTCTGATGCCCTCTAGTGTTCAAAGTAGGAGATAATGATTAGAGTCTGTTTAAGAGGTAAGAAGTTCCTATGCAATGAGAAATGGGCTAGAGAAGATAATTGAAAATCTCCATTTCTGCTCCCTTGACACTGTTAGGACTAGCTGTTTGTGTGGGGGAAAAAAGGCAGCGGTCCTAGTGTCCCTGTTCTTTCCTTATACATGCTTTTAACTTTACAAGGACTCAACATGTTTCTGTTAACAATCATTTGCTGGTCTGATTTAGAATTAGCAAAATATGCTCTGATTTGCAGTTTCTAGATCAGCGATGTCTAACCTTTTGGCTTCCCTGGATCACAGTGGAAGATGAATTGTCTTGAGTCACACATGAAATACACTAACACTAACAATAGCTGATGAGCTAAATAAAAGTAAAAAAAAAAATACCCCAAAAACTTCATAGTTTTAAGAATTTTTGTTGGGCCTCATTCAAGGCCATCATGGACCCACAGGTTAGACATGCTACCTGCTCTAGATCTTCTTAGTCACTTAGGGGATATCTACCATATCCTTCCTCTGAGTGATGTGAATATATACACATAAACAAAAATGTATGCAGATCTTGTCATTTACCAATAAACAAACAAATAATTGCTTAAACAACTCCTTTCCAGTCAGCCATGATCTTGAAATAATCTCCTGCCATGAGAAGCACTATATCATTGCATTAGAGATCGGAATAAGGGGTCCAAGATTTAGATGCAGAAAGATGAAATGGTAGGAAAACATAGCAGCATGAGGACAATTTGCAACTGTGTATGAGAAACAACCAAGAAAGTGAAAAAAATTCAGAAACAGGAGATAAGTACAAGAAAACCAGCTTCACAATTTCATCCCTGATAGGAAGTCATATGAAGAATCTGACTATGCAGACAATACCATTTCTTAGGGAACTAGAAATAACAATATGAACCATGAATAATCTTATAACAGATAATATGGTACCGGGTTCAATGTAGAACATGAGGCACAAGCCTTAACACTTTATGCTTTTATTCTTCTTTTTATTACTATTTTCTCCTCCCGCTAGTCCATTCTCTAGAGCAGGGTTTTCAAACTTCACCTAAGGGACTTGTTAAAACAGACTGCTGGACCATACTCCCAATTTCTGTTAGCAGGTCTTAGGTGAAGTTTAAGAATATGCATTTCTAACAAGTTCTCAGGCGATGCTGCTACCTGCTGGCCTGGGGAGTACACTCCTTGAACCTCTGCTCTAGACTGCTTTTCTTTCTTTAATTTTCTGGGTCTCAGGCTTGATAGTATCTTAATCCCACAGGTGAAATTTAGATTCCTTGGGGTGGGGGGAACCCCAAGGATAACTCAACTGATTGCAAACGAACAAACACCCCCAAAACAAAACAAAAACATAAAAAGCTATAACTCACTATTTTTTTATGCTCACAGTGCTTAAACATATGTTCAATAATACAGTATAATAAAATAACTACCCTTCCAGTTATTTCAGAAACCTCATTTCTATCATGATCTGCTGAAGGACATGCTGATAATGAAAAGCACTTTTTATTTTTATTTATTTATTTTTAAAGATTTATTTTATTGTTTTTGACACAGAGACAGAGACAGAGAGAAAGGGGAGGGCCCAGAGCAGTACGTCATCACTTTTTGCCACGGTTTTGTTCCACACAGGTACCGTATTTTCCGGCGTATAAGACGACCGGGTGTATAAGACGACCCCCTAATTTTACAGTTAAAACATAGGTTTAGGCCTATATTCGCTGTATAAGACTACCCCCTGTACAGTGAATATAGGCCTAAACCTATGTTTTAACTGTAAAATTAGGGGGTCATCTTATACGCCCGGTCGTCTTATATGCCGGAAAATACGGTATGTGTGTGTGTCTATGGGAGTTAAGCTGTGCTGGCAGGAACTGGCAGGAACTGAGTTGGTGGCCTCTGTGAGCTGGGAGCCGAACTGGGGGCCTCCCACATGGAAAGCTAGCTCCTGGGGGTATACCCCAGTTCAGGATATAGGCCTGCATGACCCGGGGCTGGGATTCGATACTCAGACTCCAGGGCTGCAAAGTGAGTGCTTAACCCACTAAGCCTTCCTGGCATCCCCAACTTTTTTTTTTTTTCATCCTACAAGAAGCCATAACTTTATTAATGATAGAAACAGTACAAATTTCAAACCAAGTTGTAATTACTCTTTTGAAACACCAAAAAAGGTCCTCATTTTTTTTAAGATGGTTACATTGTTAATTCCATAATAGCATTTACAATATCATTACTGTTGTTCTTCAAGGCTTGGACTGCCTTTGCTCTTGACACATTTGCTTGTGACATGACCAATTCTATGTCCTTAACTTCTACACCTGTTTCATCAACCTCTTCCTCTTCACTTTCCTCCTGTACAGTTGGAGTCTGTGTGTTTTCTTGAATGTTTGAGACAGCTTCACCTTGAACTTTGAATTTCTCAGCAGCTGCAAGTTGTGCTTGTTGAGATAAATCCTCGATCTTGGCTTCTCCAAAAACTATGTACGTATCTGAAGCTGGGCTCTTGTAGACATCTGGTTTTGTTATGACAAAGAGGATATTCTTAGATTTTCGGATAGTGACCCTAGTAACTCCTGTAACCTGCCGAAGACCCAGTTTGGACATAGCCTTCTGTGCCTTCTTTTCACTTCGGCTCTGTTTTGCTTTACTGACTGGTTCTTCATCGATTTCAGCTGCTGCTGCCAGCTGAGCTTGTTGTGTTGTTGCCTGTGTGGAATCTTGTTCCTCGAGCTCTGGTACTGATTCATCACTGTCAGATTCTGTTCCAGACCCTGTCTCAGCCTGGGGCTGTGGCAACTCCTGCTCTGTAGCAGGGACGGTTTCTGTGGCTTCACGGGGCATTTTGTGCGGAGGAGAACACTGAACCAAGATGGCGGCAGAAAGACCCCAACTTTTTATTTTTTAAGGAGAGAATTAGGAGTAAAAAAAGAAAGTCAACTAAGTGTCTAAGCCAGGAATGGCAAGTCTCATTTCCTGTGTGCTAATTTTGATTGACTGACAAGTGTTTGGAGAGCTCTGCTAAGAGATGATCTAAGGCCACTTTGTGGCTAAAAAAAGTTTCATGATTAATTAGTCAAGTCCAACATGGTCAGAACAGGTACTATTTTCTGTATGTCACAAAATAAGAATAAGAGGTATAAGAAGAGATCACATCTATGATGTATGATCTGCATACATAAGTAAATGTGATTATGAAAAAATAATGTGGCTAAAAAAAGAAATTTAGTGTGATTTCACTAAATGTGGCTCAAATATTTGAGAATGATTTAAAGTGACTGAAGAAAAAGAAGCCTTAAACAAAGGACCAAGTAACAAAAAAAGCAAAAAGACTATTAAAAAAGCAGCTAAATTACAAGAAGGGCCAACAAAGTAAGTCAAAGTGCAGATAACACATGAATAAATATTCAAAGAGGGGGCAGAAGACTGAGAGGAAGCCTACACTGAGGTTGCTTGTGACTTACCTCCACAGGAAGCTGATTAAATTGTGTCACTAGGCCATCTACAGCTGTAGCTATACCAATAAGAGCCACAACCTTTTGTGGCCGTGCGATTGCAGCATGAAGCATGAGCCATCCACCGAGGCTAGATCCAACTAGTATCTACAAATAAAATTTTGTATAGTTTTAAAGAGGAATTGTTTTTTCTTTTCTATAAGGGGAGTAAGTAATTTCATAGGATATATGTACTTTTTTCTTTTATAACTTTTGGCTCCCAGACTTTTAATATTTAGCACAAAGTAGAATTAAAATTATGATTATTTTTTGTTCAAGTATTAGGTCTACAACAGAGAATAAATTATACAAAAATATAATCTGTAAAAAGTAAAACTCTACTTATGTTTTATTAGAAAGTGAAAATGACAACTCTTTTAAATCAAATAGCAAAGTTGACAAACATTTAAAATATTAAATACATGTTCATATCGATAGAAACAGCTCAAATATCATGAGGTTATAGTCAACAATTGTATTTAAAAACAGTCACCTGTGGTCCTACAGCTAAGTCATCAATTATAGAAAGAACATCTTTTCTCCAATTTCCCACGGTGCATTCTTGTAAGTTACCATCTGAATCTCCAACTCCTGAATAATCAAACCTGGCAAAAGGGAAAATATATATCTATACCTAGATGTTTGTCTATATATTTGCTTCTGATATTTAGGGAAGATAGCACATTCATCATTATAGTGCCTAAAATATATTAAAATAAAACACTGAAGTCCATAGTATATGTCAGCAAATCCTATTAGCTTAACCATCAAATATCTTCTGTAGCCACTTACTTTTTTTATCTCTACTGCTGTCAGCCTGATCCAAGTCAGTATCTTCTCTCAACTGGACTAATGCAAGTCTCCTTTTCCATTTGTCATCCTCACAGCCTGCTCCCCACATAGTTGTCAGTTGATAGTTTTAAAACAAAAGTTGTCTTGTACAAACCCTCCAAAGGCTTTCTACAATCTTTAAATAAAATCCAAATTCCTTACTATATACTCTGGCCCCTCACTACCTCTCTGATCTCATTTTTTACTGTTTTCTCTCCCTCTCATCCATTTCCTCATGTTCCTTCTTGAAGTTAAAGGAATGAGTATACCACCCACAGTTCTACATTAGGAGTTTTACATCAGCTTTTCCCTCCACATGGAATACCCAACCTCTAAATACCCATTTAGATTGCTCCCTCACTTGTTTCAGGCCTTTGGCTCAAACGTTACATCCCCAGAGAAGCTTTCTCTGACCACTCAATCTAAAATTGTGCTTCTTTCATCATTCTCTATTTCCTTACTCTGCTTTATTTTCTTCATAGTAAATACTGCTACTTGACATTATATGCGATATTTGATTGTGATCTGTCTCCCACAGTAGAATGGAAGCTCCATACGGGTACAGGCTTTGTTTTGTTGACCACTGCTTTCCCAGTGTCTAGATTAGTACCTGGCAAGTACTTAGTATATATTTGCTAAATTAGTGGAAAGGAAAGAGGAGACCAGAATCAAACTTGTCACCCCAAGTCCATCCACTTAGTTTGTCCTTCCAACTTCATAGTTTGTCAGGCTCAAAGTGTGCCTGGTCTGTGAATTGTACCTCTTCTCAAGGTCTCAATTCAGGAAATCATGAAGTATCATACTATTCCTGTAGACTACTGTAAACCCTAGTCATGTCGAATTATTCCCAATTTCTACATAAGGCCTTTCATAACTTTAAGCCTTTGCATGATGTTTCACTGCTGGTACTTCTGTACCCACCCAAATTCCTAGTCATCCTTTAAGTCATGTTACCTTTTAAGGAACAATCTTTGATATATATGCCCTGTGTGGTGCCAGTCACTTTCTGTTATATGTACTCAATTAACACTTTTCATATTGTGTGCTACAATTAAGTTTTGAGTATTTGTCTCTCTATGACTAGGATGTCAGTTCTTCAAGGGCAGACTTTTGTTTTTCAAGTGTGTTTCTACAGGTTATAGACCACCACCTGTCCTGTACCATCCCCATCTCATTTCTTCTCACACTCATTCCTTTTTCTTGTAATTTGATAAGATTGGTATCTTGGTCTTTGTCATCTTAAAACTAGCCTATCATAGTAGCCTTCTAGCTGTGCCTCTATGAGTCTATTCTCTCTCCAAATGGATCATTTCATATTTGCCAGGTTTTTTTCTAAAAGATAATATGGCATTAACTTCAATGGCTCCCTGTGACATACAAATAAAAATTTAGCGCTTTAGCTTATTTTTTTTAGATCATTATAGTATTCTGGTCATCTCAGATTGACCTTTTATTGTTTCATCAGAAGAAATTATTGCTTCAGCCAAACTGATCACCTTGTTGTTCCTAAACTAGGCTCTTATGTTTTCTGTTTGTTTCACGCCTCATACTATCTCCTTCCCCTGGAGTACCTTCTCCCATCACCTTCACTACTAATATAAGGTGACAAGATGTCCCGCTTTTGGCGGGACAGTCCTGATTTTTAACAATTTGTCCCGTGTCCCGCGGCGTTTTAAAAAAGTCCTGATTTTTGGAAAGAATGCACGACAAGCTAGGGAACGGCGGGAGACAGACCAAATTTTTAATCAAGAACCCCCTCGCCCCGGTCAATGGTGTCCCGCTTTACCAATGTTAAAATCTGGTCACCTTATACTAATACCCCCTCTCAGAGCTTAGTCCAAAAGAAATGATTTTTGCTAGTAAGGTTTCCCACACAAGCTGAAAACAAATCTCACCAAATGAGACCTTCACAGAATCCATTTTTTTAAGTCAAAATTTATTATATCCTGCTTTATAAGACAGTTTTTGTGTGTACGTGTCTCATCATTCCTGGCAGACTGTTAAGATCTTGGAGAAAAATAAACATTTTATTTCTGTCTAGGAATTCTTCATAGTGGCTAGGCATGTAAAGCTCACACACTGAGTATTATAATATATTCTAAGTGAACAGAAGTGGAAGTTAAAAAGTAAGAAGAATCATTTTATTCAAATTTAAAGTTTTCATGAAATTCTGATCCTTAAAATCTGGTGAAAACTAATAAATCCTATTATGTTTCATGTGCATGTAAGATTATATACGTAACATATATGAGGACTGTCCAGAAAAGAAATCCAGCATTGTCAATGTAACAAGAACAGTAATCTGGCTGGATACTTTCCAGACAGCCCAAGTATAGCATATAGTACATATTTCCTTACAGATAAGTGACTTATAAATGATGGAAGAAGAAAAAATTAAAATTTGTAGGTATATAGTGAAATAATTTTGGATCATTGGAAAATAGTGCAATGAGGTAGCTGATGGATCTAAATCAGTTATTAATATTATTTCTCCCTAGTCAAAGGTACATAGAAGACAGATCAGGGAGAGGAGGGTTTTTCCCTGCCTTGATGGGTAATCAGACATCTCCACTCACTGCATCTTTTATAGCTGCATTCCAGATATACGGTGAGGTGGTGGAGATGTAAAATACATGTAAAGCCCCTTCATAAATAAAATTATAAAACCATTTAGTGATACTAATAGGTATAAGTAAAAAATATAGTTCACTCTTGCAGAACCCTAATGAAAAGACAAAGATAATTCAAACATATTCAGCAGTTTAGGACTTTTAAAAACAGTAACAGAAGTCTTTCCTAGCAGCCTTATCTATGGCATATTCCCAAATCTAGAATTAAAAATTCTATGAGAAATAACTATGAGAGAATACTAGCCCTAAAACCACATAATATGCCCGAGCTCTGACTCAATTTTATTTTAGGCATGGTGACGGGACATTAAGAAAACATTTTCATATAGCCATATGATATATCACTTCTTATATAATATACAAAAAACTAACTATGTCCTCATCCAAGATCTAAAATTTACAACAAAAGTAAACTGAGAAATTGGAGTGTAAATAGAAGATAACATTTCTTATAAGGAGCTAAAATGTAATAAATAATTAATGGGGATTAGATGCAATGAAGTTTTGATAAAATAGAAAGGACCTTGATCAAATTAAAAATTGGAAGTGAAGGGTTAAACTTCATAAAGATTTATAAAGAGATACACAGGGGGATGCTAGGATAGCTCAGCAGGTTGAGTGCTTGCCTTGAAACCTTGAGATCTGAGGATCCAATGTGCTAAACTGTGGCACAACTGTTAAATGCCTAATGGCTCAGTGGTGAGGGTTCTCGCTTGGTTCCCACCCAGTGTGGCCCCATATCCACTGGTGTGGAATTAAACTATGTCACAACTAATGATGTACAACTATGGAGACTGCCCTGGGCCCTACACCCTTCTCTTTCTCTCACCTCTCAAACAATTAAATCTTAAAGAATAAAAAATAAATAAAACAAAGAGATACACAGGCTACATTTTAATACTCTAACACTTAGTTCATATACATTATAATTCCATCATGATGATATAATATACTGTACCTTTAAAAAGAAAATGTATTTCACATGTATTCAAAATGCAGAAAACCCACATATGTCTTATAGGGAGATAGGAACAATTTAAATTTAAGAACTGGTAAAATGGTGATTTCTTTTTTTTCTTTTAAAGATTTATTTTATTGATTTTTGACAGACAGAGAGAAACAGCGAGAAACAGAGAGAAACAGAGAGAGACAGAGAGAAGGGGGAGGGCCCACAGCAGTCTCCATAGTTGACATTAGTTTTTCCATATAGTTTCACTCCACAGGTGGGAACAGGGCTGTGCAGGGTAGGAACTGGGCCGGGAGCCTCCCACATAGGCCTGGGCAAGAACTGAACTGGGGGCACAACCCAGTTCAGCATATGGGTCCACATGAGCCAGGGCCGGATCCTCGGTCCCCAGGGCTTCAAAGCGAGCACTTAACCTGCTGAGCCATCCCAGCTTTTCCTGATTTCTTGATTCAAAATCTTTTGAGGACAAAAAGGGACAATGATGGCAAAATTTCTGATATACTGTTTTGCTTAGAGTACTCCTCTTCCTAGATAGCTCTTCCTTCTTACTCAAATCCTAACTATACTTCAGTGTTCACTTATGAAGTCTTTTCTATCCACTTCAACCCCCAGTTTTCTTTCTCTCACCTTACACAATTAAATGTATTGATCTTTTCACACAACCACATTTTGATGAGTATTTTCCCCCCGTTTCTCAGATTAACTCATCCTGTGTTTTCCTATCCTGATAAAAGATCCTTAAGGGCAATGACCATCTTTTATAATTCTGTGTATATTTTATAGCACCCAATACAGTGCTAAAAAGCCTACTTGCAAAAGATATTCTAACAGCTAAGTCAGAACAGATGTTCTAAGAGTTCTGAGCATGAAAATAAAATAATTCAATTAATCTGATAAAAGGACTAAGACTAAATCCATATGTGACACAATTTCTGCTAATATACTGAACAAAGCCTAAAAGTTTAATTTATATTTATTATTTTATTTCTAAAAGCTATCTTTCCTAGATCTATTGAGCAAGTGTTAGTGAAACTACTCTCCTAAAAGTTTAGATGAATATGTTTTTAGGCTGTTAATGCTAGAAAAGAATTCAGAAATAATCTTTAATCCAACCTCCTCCCCCTATGATGAAGAAAATAGGTCACTGTTTACTCAATGACTTATCTTTTCAGAGTGATTGCTAGAATTGATTCTAGAACTCGTTTCTTGAATTCCAGGCCTGGGCTCTTTCTACTAAACCACACTATTTCTTCTGACAAATTAAGCACTAAATAAGTGATTTTTATAGGCAAATAAGAACAAAAATATAAGTATGTTATTTTACTAAAATAATTATCAGTGTGAAATATTATAAACTCTGAAATCAAGTTTTAGTTAAACAACACATATCCTTATGTCTGCTTAGATATATTTAAAGTACAGAGTGAGAAAAAGAGACAACTCAGTGGAAATGGGAATTATATAATATTAATTTTGTAGTACACTAGGCCCTCCAATAATGTCATTTTGTTCAAGGTTGTTTTGTTGTAATGCTGTTAAGATGTCATAGAAAATTAACTCTTGTTTATATGAATTAGCCTATGGTGAAACTGGTTTCATTATATGTTGTTTCACTTAAAGTTGCAGAACTTATCAATGATGTTAAGTGAGGATTTACTGTACTTTTAAAAACACACATTATTTTTAAATACACATTTTAAAGGTAATAAGCACTGGTCAGATAAAAGTCCTTAAATCCCTAATGGAAAAACACAATATATTATAAGAGATTACAAGAATGCCAAGTAGTACACTGGTTTGTTGTCATGTTAGATTATTGTAGCTACAGAGCTCAGTTACCACTAGTTTCCTTTCCTGCCAGCATTGTGAATGTGGCAAAAAGACCTTTAAAAAAGGTCTTTTACAACATGCATTTACAAGAACCCTGTATCACAAGATGAAACTTTACAGACCATTAAAAGAAATTAACCTGTAAAAGTGCTGGCAACTGCTTCAATTGGTTAGAGCAGAAGTAATTCTCCGCTGTCATGCCAAATGGAAGTAATATTATCTTTGAAATGTATTGTTCCTACCTTATATAGGCGTGACCTAGAGATTTGCAAAACTCTTCAATCGCCAATGCTTTGGTACCATTCATATTAGAAGCATAGCCAGGGATGAAGATAATTCCTGGACTTTTGCCTTTTAGTCTCTTGTATGCCAGCTTTGGAAGGTCTGGTCGCCTAAGAAAAGAGACTGATGCCTTTTGTCTGCAAGCTAAACAAAGTACACAAAACGTAAACTATAGTTTATAAATACAGTTTCTGGAAAACTATATATATTTTTAATCTTAACTTTCTTAACTCGTCAAATCAATGTTAAATATTATTTGTATTTGAAAAAAAAAAAGAATTGAAGTATTAAAGTCACAAGTCTGTGCATATTTTTAAAATAATTTCAAAATCAGTACCTTCTTTAAGCAAGGTTCAATACTGATTCTTCCAAGTACATGAGGTGGACATTTCAAGGCAACAAGACAGAGACTCATCAAAAATGTTTTCCTGTTGCTGCAATGTCAGCTGTCCTCAATAGTATCAATCAACATTCAGATTTACTTACACCAATTTTAACCTTCCCTTTGTGAGATTTTTGCCTTCTTTTTAATTTTTTTAATGTGTGAAGGGTTTGGCACCCTTTACTTTCTTGTGAAGAGAGGGAGAAACAAGTTTGTTCTGGCCTTGAGAAACTGTTTCAAAGGAGAAGGTGCTATGCCCCTTTTATTACTGACTCCCTTTTCACCCAGTAAGTAAATCATGGGCCATGGTAACAGACATCATGATTCCATATCAGCTGAGGTACATTCAATGAGCAGTTTCTTTACAAGTAACCTTGAAAATATGATAATACCATTTTCAGAAAAAAGATTTCTCATTAGAATTCTGCAATCACTGTGTGTTTTTTTCATTGGTTTGTCTCTCTGTGACTGGTACACATAGATCTTAGTGTCATTTAAATATAACAACACAACTGGTAAACCTTTCAAGGTTAATCTGTTTCAATGCTTTTAAAGTTCCTTCCCTACTACAAAATCAATATTTGCTCTTAAAAATAAAAAGTAGAAAGACATTTAAAAAACAAAAAAGTCATTTATAATCCCACTTCTTCCCTCCAAAGACATTAGGTTTGTGTGTTTCATTAGTTTTTTTACTGAACTAAAAAATTCATCTTTTATATTACATGAAACCTTCCTCCATTTATTGTGGCTAATAAAAACTTTTCAGTCTCTTCCATGTGAGCTGATAAAATTTTTCCTCATTTTGAATTTGAGAGGCAAAAAAAAAAAAAAAAAAATTGAATTGGAGGCCTTAAAGCTATCCCTTTTACAAGTAAGCCTGTTTCAGAGATTCAGTGCATAGTGAAATATGGCACATTAAAAATTTTAGTGAAAGACAGGGATAGTAGGAGCCAGTTATGTTGGTTGGCAGAATCGTATTTGCAAAAATGTTCATTATCCATTTCCTTTGCTCAGTACTCCAAAAATCCTTCCTATTCTATTTCTAATATTACTTCCCAACACAGAAATTTCTCCCTGAGACAATAACAATTTATTTAATCGTGGTGAGTTATAAGTGGGCAGATTAACATTACATTCATAAATGATCTTTGTACAAAAAGGATTAACTAAAAGTCTGGTGTTGCTATTAGATGAAACAATATTATACTCTAGTAACTAGAGTCTAGTTAATAAAATGACATACTAGGGGAAGCTGGGATGGCTCAGTGGGTGAAGCGCTCACGTTACAGCCCCCGGGACCGAGGACTGAATCCCGGCCCCGGCGGACCCATATGCTGTGGGGAGTGCCCCCAGTTCAGTTCTCACCGGGGTGAAGACCCTGGCCCAGTTCCTGCCCTGTGCAGCCCCGTGCCCACCTGTGGAATGAAACTATGTGGAAAAACCAATGATGTGCAACTATAGAGACTGTTCTGGACCCTCCCACTTCTCTCTGTCTCTGTATCTTTCTGTCAAAAACAATAAAAATAAATCTTTATAAATTGACATACTATCTTTCGCTAGAGAAACATATATATCATGTCCTTTGGTTGTGTGCAACTGAATGTAAGTTAAATTGATTATATACTTAAAAAAAATTTAGAACAAAGTGTAACTGTAATGACAATTGCCATTCCAAGCAATTGTGCATCTGATAGCTGTGTGGCCAAGGTGTGAACACAACAGAACCCAAAACTAAAAAGTCATAGTTCAGAAAGACAGACCATATGTATGGGATGGTAGGGGTGATGCTGGGTGGGACGGGGAAGTAGCAAACACAAGATAAAATATTCAGGGGCTCTGATTTTTAATTCAAACTCGTTTTGTTTTTTGTTAAGTTATGATTATCATTTTCACTGAGCAGGCAAAACTAGAAATTAGGCTTGATGACCGTGCTCACACTTTTACAAAGAAAATGTTCAAACTGTTAAATTCCCTCAAATGAATAGATGGCAGATACAAGCATTTTCATGCAAGAGTCACGATCTGTAAACTCATTAGAACTCACAGAGAAAAGAAAAAAAAAAAGCAAGTAATAAGCAAATGCATTAAATGCATTTATTAATTTTCCTATTTGGCTCTTCATGCAAGGTAGGCTAGCGGAGAGTAGATTCCTTAAAGGGCTGGGGCTGTCCAGGATATCCCCGGGCCGCCGCATAGCTCTCTTCAGCCTTTTCCAGAATTTTTCTAAAACGCCTAGAACTGGGCTACTGAGACTAGGGGAAGAACATTTTTGAATGGGGCGCCCCAAAGTCACTAGCCAGGAATGAACAAAACCAGAGATGTTCGAATACACGCATCCTACTTCCACCTTTCGGACACTAACCTGGAAGCCACCGTGGCGCCCGCTCGGGCTTCGGGGTAAGTAACGCGCTGAGGCCACGGTGGAAGCCGAAGGCCCTCCAGCCCCACCTCCGACACGAATCCCAAGAAGCCACAGAACCCATGCCCATCCCCGCCATCTTCCCAGCGGTCCCCGCGCCGGGCATAGACTTACGCAGACGCGCAAAGCGCACAGGAACTGAGGCTGCGCACGCGCCGCCGGCTGGTGAATGGATTTGCTAAAGTGCCTGGACAACTTTCAACCCCCAGAGGGCGCACATGCGCAAAGCGTCGTCGCTCTTGGCCGTTCGTTTTTGGGTTATTTGTTCTCTTCTTAGGGAGTTATGGCCTGTGATAGTTTGGAATGTTTGAGTGGCCTCTCGGTAGACTACTGATTCACCGGGCAGGTAGATATTCCAGGATTCTGAACGCAATCATAGGAAACCATCTCATCAACTGGAGGACTCTAGAGAGCAGAATACAACTCTAGACTTGCTGAATTACAGGTCGTCCTCAACCGCTGACAGTTTTAACTTGTACTGGAAATGTTTCCAAGATCTGACCTTAATCTTAGTCCTACAAACACCTGGAGTGGAATCGAATATTCACTGCTCCTACACCCTCTTTTCATTTGTTTTTGTTATAGCTCTTCCTGTGCCTGACTATTGAGTTATCCTGACCCCTGACTATACTGTACATGCAAAAATAAATCTCCGTATATAAACAATCTCAACGGGAGAATAAAACTGAGAGAATTAATAGACTTAGAATAGTTTATAGTCCGGGGATAGAAAGGACTTTAAGAAATATTTGAAATCCCAAAATCATAAAGCATAAAAATGTTTGGCTGTATATGGATTTAAACCTTTCTTGAATGGCAAAAAGCACCTCGAGTAAATGAGAATTTGGAAAAATTGGTTTTATAGCACAGAAAACAGAAAATTAATAATTCTATTCAGCCTGCTCCTAGAAATGATTAATTCTAATAAAATTGACCAACTTCTCTGAATAGGCAGTTCATATGCATTGTGGACAAAAAAACAAAAACAAAAAAGGGGCATCACATACTAAATCTGTCAAGCTCAAGAGAGGCAGGCTTGACGGGCCTTACAAACTCAGAGCCCCAAAGTAACAACATGAGATGGTATGAACATAAAAATTCCTAACTATAAATGGGTCATGGTAGGTAGTCACAGCCTAAGACTGCAGCTTCCTTGACAAAGGTGTGTTTATCTTAAGTGAGCCTATTGTCTTTGTATATCTAAGATAATATATCTTTGAAATGTCTGAGACATCTCCTTTTCCAGACACCTTAGAGCATACTCACCACAGAAGCCCTCATTATCTTTTTCCCCTTTTATCATCTCTATGTGCTATACATATTAACTATCCTGTACTCATTATTGTAAAACAAGTGTGTATCTCTTGATTTTACTTTTAATCCAATCGCAAAGATTTTCCCACTTTGCTTTCTTCCACTGCCTTAATCTACCAGTAGTGCATTGCACGTAATCCTCTTCACATCTCCTTTGATTCTAATGTATGATAAACTGCAGGGGTTGCAAGGATACTTCAGCAGTTAAGTGCTTACCTCTCAATCGCTAGGTCTGGTGTTTGATTCCTGGACTCGTCTGTACAAACCCATATGCTGAACTGCAGTGTAACTGGTAACCACTGGGATGGCTCAGTGGCAAAGGTTCTTGCCTCCCATGTGGGAGGTCCTGGGTCAGTTCCCGCCCTGCGTGGCCCCACATCCACATGTGTGGAATGAAACCATGTCACAACTAATGCGCAACTATTGGAGCAATGATTGGTGCTAGAGTTAAAAGTAAAGGTTAAATACAGTGAAACCAGTCTCTCTTTAGAGTCTTGTGAAATCATCCTGTTAGAACATATTGGAAAAGTTGGATTAATAAAAACTGACTAGCTCTTTCTTGAGACATATAAAGCCAGAAACAGATAGCTAGGACAGCCGCTTGGCTTTAAAATGTACTCTAAAAGTTGCTGAGCAATTTTGCCAGTTCTTCATTTAGTCCAAAGGATTAACTCAATATGGTGATGCCCAATGCACATCACTTCACTATTTCTGATATCCTAACAATAAACACTTCACCCATGCAAGTATTCTCAATCTTTCTTGTTCCTATTCTCTCCATTTATTTTTGCAGGTCTTCTTGCATTTCATGTACAGCACAATGAAAAATATCTGAATTGTCTTCACAGTGGGAAAAACACTGCATAAAAAGGAAGGGAAAGCTATTCATTCTTTCCTCTGTCCATCCTTATTAGCCTAACAAATCAGAAAAAAAATTGTGGCTAGTGTCAAGTGAAGATACTTTTACTGATTATGGACAGTGATGGGCTTGAAGAAGACACATTCATGTCCCTTGACCTATTATAAATGTTGTCTTCATTGACAAGGTAAAAGAACATATTGTTGAGGGCAGTTTGTTACTCTGAAATATGCTGTCTTAGTTCAGGCAGACAAATGAGGTCCCCATACAGTGAAACCCCAGAGTTTTACTTCATATCTGAATGATTTGTTTCTTCTCAGATGGATAAGTAAACACGGTCCTTACAATCCTCAGTACTAATTGCATCTGTGCAAAAGGACAAAAAAAAAAAAAAAAAAAAAAGGCCAGATTTTTCAGGGGTTTCTCATTTTGTTAGCAACAGGGATGTGACCAGAAATACTTCTAATTACTTCAGATTATAAACTACAAATCATACATAACCTTAGCACACAACATTCTTTATGTAAATTCTGCAATTGACTTTGGCTGATTAATCCACCTCCCCCTCCCACCCCATTATGTTACTAATAGGTAAGTTCCTAATGAGAGATAAGTTTATTTTCAAATGTGAAATATGGTCAACATTTTAATTCAAACTCAATATATTTTAACACACACATTTAAAAGGTTTACTACATCATGCAAGATATAAAGCTAAAATATCTTCATATCCAATGAAGAAAGTACAGTACAGTACAGAAAAGTTATGTCTTTACATTAACCAAGAAATTTTTAGCAATTTTATTTCACTCATTTAGCCATTACAGGGCTTCGGGGTGATGTCTGAAAAAACAAACAAAACAAACAAACAAAAAAACATTATAATAATGTCTTCTGCCATCGTGATTTTGTCCTTCACTGTTCAAGTAAAATCATGTGTCATCCAGTTGCAAAATCTTATTATTGGCAACATGTATACATGTATACAAATCACACTGCAAATGTAAAAAGAAAAATTGTACCCAGTCATACCTGATAAACATTTATAGACACTTCTAATCATTTCACTTTGTACTAGTAACATCATTATTTTCTACTTTATTCATTTGCCAAGAGTTAGGAAAGAGTGCACTTATAAACACATACAACATGACAAACCAAGATAAATGACATTTGAAAAACTTTTATGAAAGAGACTTGCCTGACGTCATTTCATTCAACAAAAATTAATTTAATGCTAAGTAACAAAGACTAATTGTAAAGAAATACACAATAATACATTACAGAGAACATTGCTGAACTTCATTTGCCTTTTTCTAACACTACACCACTTCTGTAACTAAGTATCTTAATTAGTCTGTTCTTTGGTGACAACAGCTGATTTCATAGTTATAATTATGTGAGGCTGCAATTAACAGGTATGCTCCACAACACAGCAAAATCAAATACCCTAAAATACATTGGCTACTGGCTACCTTTATTCACAGCACAAGAGAAGCTGTGAACACTAAAGATTCTCTTTATTTTAATTGCCCAATGTGACAGAATATCTAAGACTGCTTCTTTTTCAAATGCACAGCTTTTTGTTCTTCTTTTACAAAAAGGGGTTTGCTATATATGTACAGTAGCTTATTCTGGTGATGAGTCTTCAAAGTCAACTTCCTGGACACTTGATGACATCAAAGTACCATTTTAAAACATAGAGTAACACTAAATGAAGATCACCACTTGAAACTACTACTATTAAACAGAAGTCATGTCAAGTCTTTGGTTTTGGTGCAGTACTTAAAAATTAGGGCAAACTTCCTCCTAAAATATATTTTTCTCCAAGCTTT
The DNA here is from genome assembly GCA_004027555.1 of Craseonycteris thonglongyai. Classification (NCBI taxonomy): domain Eukaryota; kingdom Metazoa; phylum Chordata; class Mammalia; order Chiroptera; family Craseonycteridae; genus Craseonycteris; species Craseonycteris thonglongyai. The sequence continues at coordinate 16,392 of PVKE010014517.1, read as the reverse complement.
TATTTGCTGATATTTATAAAATAACCTTTAGCAAAATGCTCCTTTAGAAAAACAGTTGATTGCCAATAATGTAAATGATTTGGATGCTAAAATAGTTTTATATTTCCTAGTACATATATTTTGTAAACTGTTTATTTCACCAAGTAAAAAAAAATTGAAAAAAATAGTTTATAAGAAATCTTCCTATAAGTGATGCTATTTACCAAAGTAGTGGTTTCTTTCTCATGGGTGCTTCAATTATTTTGCTATGTATCAAACTTTGAATTAAAAGTCCTTCTTTCTCTTTTACAAATAACTTCTTGTTATATGAAAGGAGTTCTGAGTATACACAATTAAAGGGATGGGTCTGTGGGGTCTTTCCATCTGCAATTGAATATGGCTTTATTTTTGTAAAAGATTATTGCAGTCTGCCCTGAAGTGGATGGTTGCTCCAGTTCACTACAATAAAAAATGAGTGTAACCTTCTGCCCCGGTAACTATAACATCCATCCAAATTCGCATGGCTTCTGGAGATGGGGCTACCATATAGTAGATTCTGTCATGTGTCTTGACACTAAAGGTGAGTAATGGATTAGGACTCTAAAAATCAAAAAAGGAAAAATATGTAAAATAAAAATCTTGAAATTCTAACATTAAATAACAGACATATGTGAGGACATCTTCCTCTTCTTTAAAAGTTCCAATTTATAGTAAGGTGACCAGACGTCCCGCTTTTGGCGGGACAGTCCCGATTTTTAACAATTTGTCCCACGTCCCGCGGCGTTTTAAAAAAGTCCCAATTTTTGGAAACAATGCACGACAAGCTAGGGAACGGCGGGAGACAGACCAAATTTTTAATCAAGTATCCCCCCTCGCCCCCCGGGTCAATAGTGTCCCGCTTTACCAATGTTAAAATCTGGTCACCTTAATTTATAGAAATCTATATAGGCATTACTGTTGCTCTAGTATAACCTACACCCCCACCCCAACAGCTTTCTCAAGACTATCTGGTTTTTCTGAATAAGAAATCTCACAGAGAGCCTACTAATCCTTTTAACAGCGACTCTGTAAAGCTCTAGGAAGGCACCCAGCTGATTGTGAGTGCTCAAAAAATAGTAATTGTCATTCTTAGGCCCACTAAGATCTTTTCTCATAACTAGGTAGTAGCTCCTTCTTAAAACCTTAGCAGACTCACTTGACAGGGTCTCTCAAGTGAACATGTCGAGAATATTTCCTCACTTCATCATGACTTCTTTTTCCACAAAAGATCAGCTCTAGCTATACTATTTGCCATATTACTTCTATTAATACATTTAATTTTTGAGCACCAGTCTGATCATATCTATCCATATTCCAGAAAAATCTAAATTGCTTCAAATTAAAATCATATTTTCCCAATCTAATGATGCATTCAAATTGTAGGAATCTGAAAATCAATACCTTATTAGCATTCTTGAGGTGATCATAATATACTTCTTCAATGGCTTGAAAGTATATTACTCCTTTTAATTTAGCTTCATGCTTATCTGCAATGGTAGATGAGTGTTAAAATAAATACTTTATCACCACTAATAAACAGGAAAAATTATAATTCAATATAATTATCATCATTAAAATATTTATCTAGTGTTAAAATTAAGATTAACCCAGATAATTTAGATTACTGCATTGCCTGGTAATATACTGAAAAAAGAAAGACAATAAAAGATGAAATTATTAGCCCAAACCTAAGGGACTAAGTGACTTTGCCCAAGGCTCTTTAGCACATTAGCAGTCAAAACATAATCCAGAATTATTGACTGTCAGAATAATACACAAAGTATTACACACCATTGACATGGATATAAATTATTTCTTTGCATTCTCCAACACATACGTTGGAATGAAAATATTAATATACAGAATGGTTGCAATAAAATTTGTAAGAATTGTGTGTTTTGATTTGTAATTTAAAATAATATTCTACTTATATTTCTTTCTTATGAATTGTTTTTGTCCAACATGCTTATTTTTTCTTTCTCAACAGAGCTTCATGTCAATAATTTAATGTTCATTCAATGTAGCACTTTCCAAGATGTTTCTACGGTTTTATCAGATGCGCCATAAAACTAAATAAAACGTTAAAAAATAAAATTCAAACAACCAAACCACCAACCAACCAAACAGCATCACCATAATCTAATAAGCTCTTGAAATATTTTGTAATTTAAATTCAGCAAGGTTTATAATGCATATGAGTATACTGAAGAATTTTAAAAGTGTGGATGAGGATGTAGACAAAGAGACTATGTACCTTGTTGGTGGACCCTTTTTGGAAGGCAATTTGGTAACCCAAACACAATTAAAAATGCAAAAAATCCTCTTACTCAGCCATCACATTTCTAAAACATAAAGTTTTCGTATAAGAGCTATTCATTCACATGCACATAGATTTGTGTTTGTTACTGCAGAAGGATGCAAAAGATCTGCTTGAACTTTTAATAGGGAACGGATTCAATTATAGACCAGACATACAACAAAGTGTGCACAACCACCAAAAATATAGAGGTAATCTGCATGTGTTCATGAGAGAAAAATCTTGAAATACTGTTACGTGAAAGTTATGAACAGAGTGAATAATTTGGTCTCAACTGAATTAACAAAGAACACATACATACTGAAGCATATATAATTTACAAATGAATAGAGATAATCTGAAAGGAAATTTCAGGTTTAACAATGGGAAAGAGGCAATTTTATTACATAGATTTTTGCTGTATTCTAATGCTTTACTAACAAATGTCTTTTTTTCTAACAATAAAAAGTTAATCTGAAAAACAACAGCTCTGAGAAGTTCAGTAGAAAATAAAGCTGTTTAATTGCATTAAATCCACAGTGTCTCTCAAATATTTGCTGGAAATGATTCTGAAATATTCATGGGAATATAAATATTTGGTTTTCTGAAAACAGACATAAAATAAATTCCGAGATAAAAGTAAATCTTGCCAGTGCTTCAAGTAGCCAGAAAACTGAAGAATGAAACTTGTTTGTAGGACACTTCATATAGGACAAAGAACTCTGAAAAATATAGACCTTACAAGGACACTATGAATTAAGAGAACAAATAATGCTGTTATAAGTTGCCAAGCTAGTGCTATTCATTGTTTCAATAGTATTATCCTACCGATTTACAGACTTATTTTCGGTGCCTCAGTTTTCTTTGGAGACTCTTCTAATGCTACTCAGTTAACTCACAGGAGCCAAGTGCAGAGGCCATGGGCATCGCTCACACAGACCTGAGACTCTAGCTTTCAGTGCTCCCCTCTTCATGGCCATGTACCTCACTAAGCTGATGGGGTGTGGCGCCTTTGGGATCAAGTCCAACCTGAACTGTAGTCTGCATGGCTTTCTGTGGACTGACCTATTCTTGTACTTGAAGGTGTTTTGGGGTGGGGCTGAGGGAAGCCGACAAAGCTGATGAAGGCTGTAAACAGAGCCAATGGGCAGAGGTTGTCAAGCTAAGTCTCACTGGTCAATTATATAAGGTACCAACATTAAAGAACTGAAATATATATATCTGTTTTATGTATTAGGTTCCTAAGTAATCTTTCATATACCAAAAATGTTTTGATGTTTACAAAAATGTGGAAACCAGTCACTAAGAAGTTTGAATTTGGAAAACCTCCTTTACAAGGGTCAGAATGAAGGGGCACTGAATCACCCACCTGGCTGACAGATGAAAAAATAAACTAAGGCTCCTAGAGAAGAATGAAGCTGTTTTGAAGTTATTTTAAGATTTTATTTTTGGAAAATTCTGAGGGAGGTTGTCTGTGGAGACTAGCACATGGCCAAGTTTTGTTTATGCATTTTGCATTGGCATTTCTTATTAAACAGGCATCTTTTCTATTATTAACTGAGGAGAATGTCTCTGGATTCTGGATTCTTACAAAGCCCAAGGTCAGAAAGCCCTAGAAAGGTGAAGCAGGGGACCTGTGAGGGTTAGGACATACACTTCAGACCACCAGTCACCATAGTAACTAGAAGCCCACTCACAGAGCTCCTAACTGAAAACCATCTACCCCTAGGTTCTCTTCACCCTAATTCTGAGGCTCCCTAACCAGTTTCCTTTCGCCCACATGCTTTTTGGTTTCTCATACCTCTCTTCATAAACGTATCCTGACCTCACACTATAGATGAAATGACTGGACTGTTACATTTTATTTATCACATTGATACACTTTTTAACAATTCCTAACCGTGTTCATAAATGCTGATACAGTCACCCTAAAGCAGGGTCTCTTCATAAACTCTGGTTTGATGCTATTCTTCTTCAACAGCTAGAAAGAGGGCAGAGCATACATATGGTGATAATGGATGTGTGATCAAGGGCAAATAAAAGGATTCTTGACAAGTACACTGATATTCCTGTTTTTATGGATGATTAGGTCGGGTATGTTCCTCATAATCCATCATTTAAGCATCCAAAAACATTTCAGTCACTTAATAAGTACTTGCTTATTCACTAGTTCACTGATAAGCTTTACTCTCTGGGCTTAAAAAAACAGTTTTAGTATATAAACTATAGTTGAATGACTGTCAGCCAAGACTGCCTAATTGTGTGTGAACTAAATAGGGCATATGACCATAAATAAATAAATAGAAAGGTTTTTTTTTGGCCTCATAACTTAAAAGACAATATATTGGTCTACAAAAATGAATTCCATTTAATGTTTATTTGGACTTGAGTTTATTACAGAACTAAAATGGACAAATTCATACTTTTTAAATAACATAATTTTTGTTATTTCTAAGGCATCATGTGGACCATGTAATCTTAATATAAAATAATTTACATTTACTAAGTTAATATTGCCATTAATTCTATTGCTTATCAATACACCTATTTATACTGAATTTTACTGTCTATGACCTTCAACAGAGGGTTCCTGATTTGAATATGAGGGTTGTCCAGGAAAAATCCAGCCATTGTCAATATAATGAGAAGGGTTACATGGCTGGATACTTTTCAGACATCCCATGTATATCACTTAAATTTTTAAAATTACCCACCTGCATAGTAAGAAAATGTGCGCTTGTTCCGATCAAAAACAAACCAACGTTTTTTCCAAGTTTTAATTTTTCCACCCATTTTGATGAGGTATCCTCGGCAGGTCTTCTCTGTGATTGATACATGATAGCAAGTATCGATATTGTGGCCAGCAGTCTCCACATGGCTCCGCAAATCAAAGTCTTCCTTCCGAACAGGTAAATACCGTGTCAAAGGTCGAGCCTGGAAAAGCAAACCCATTGCACTTGATTCATTTTAGGTAACAGGTATTTAGAAATAAATGGAAAAGTTTAAGCAGTAAAATGTCTATGTAATTATAATTACTTAAGATAAACATCATATTTGGAGTCTAAAAAGTAGATAGTCTTTTAAGCAGGATGCTACAACATAGGGTAGGGGTGAAAGGATAAACTCAGGTCAGTAGATGCTATTCCTTGAAATAGGCTGATGGAAAAATGGAAAAAAGTCATTTATCTGAGCTTTTTAAAAGGCACTTAGCACTTAAAAACACAAGGAAATGGGGCATGAAGTAATATGGGCTGCTTCGCAGATGAGGCCTCCTCCATCATAAGGTTTCTAGGTGTTCTCCCCACAACTTCTCAATAGCTCTTCTTACATAATCTCAGACATGACATGACTGATGGGCAATTATTATTATAAGCACAACTCTGACAAGAACCCCCAAAGCTGTACATGTTGGCTTCCATACACTCATTGACAGAAACTGAGGACAGAGATGTATGTTTTGCAAAGTGAAGCTAAAATAAGGTAAGAACAGGATGCGAGTGTTTGCCTCGAAATTGCGAGTTCCAGGATTCAATTCCTGGCCCAGGCCTTTGCAAGGCCCATGTGCTGAATTGTGGCATAAATGGTAACTGCTGGGATAGCTCAGCAGTGAAGTTTCTCACCTCCCATGACGGAGACCCCTGGTTCAGTTCCCACCCCATGCGGTCCCACATCCACCTGTGTGGAATGAAACCATGTCACAACTAGTGATATACTACTTTGGAGACTGCTCTGGGCTCTCCATTCTGAACCCCCTCTGTCTCTGTCTCTCTCTTCTCTCAAACAATAAAATCAATCTTAAAAAAAAAAAAAGGTAAGAAGTGGAATCAAAGATATACCCAAATAAGCCATCTAAAACAAGACACCAAAGAGATGGACATATTAATAGATGTCTTGGGGAAGCCGGGATGGCTCCGTGGGTTAAGCGCTCACTTTGCAGCGCCGGGGACCGAGGATCGAATCCCAGACCCGGCCCATGCAGACCCATATGGTGAACTAGGGAGTTCCCCCAGTTCAGTTTGTTCTCTCGTTCTCTCTCTCTCTCTCTCTCTCTCTCTCTCTGTCAAAAATAAAAAAAAATAGATGTCTTTTCTTTTACTACGGCTGGAGTTGAGATTCATCTAATATAGGAAGCGTAGGTTATCAAGGGTGACAGTTTTAAAATGATGTTTTGTTTTATCCTGTTAAATTACCCAAGGGGAAGTGACCTAACCATACTCATAGACCTGGAGGCAAAGCTTATAATTAGGATTACAATAGAACAGCACTTTTTGGTTTGGCTTCAGATATCAAACAAGCCCGATGTCCTTCACTATGAATCAAAATTTGGCAGAGATTTAACATAATAAAATAAAATGAACAAATTTTCATTTGTAGTTTATCTTCAATATTTTACCATTGTTTCTGTGGTACTTTGACTGTAGACAGATGTCACAAACTTACTGTTACCTCAAAGCCTTAAAAACCAGCCTGTCACTGCTGTACTACCAAACTGCCAGCAACTACAAAGAACAAGGAAAACGGTATTTTTACCGTTAAGTCTAGTAAACCTTCGTAAAACTAATTTGAACTCTAAATTGCATGGCACTTAACAAAATTTTATTGTCTCAGGAGACATGCATTATGTAAGCAACTCTAGTGATAAGAAATCTACAAGGACCAAGCTAGGAGATTAAATAAAATAGATGTTTTTGGAGTTTTGCTTGAGTTCAGTAATCTTGTGCACATGTGTGGACTGGTGTAGCAAAGGGGACACATATGACAATATGGTGGTATCTGGGGGGTGGGGGTGGGGTGGGAGGGCAAACAAATCACTAACATCACCACCAAGAAGCAGGGCTGGTGAAACTATCCTGTTCTGGATGTTTTTGTTTAAAAAAGATGTTTTAACCTCTTCTATCCCTCAAAGACTTTATATTTGTTTTCAGTAGCAAATCCACAAAACAAACACAAAACCATTCTTTCAAATATACTCCAAAAAACGGGTGGAAGAAAAAGTGCCTTTCTCATCAAATTGTTCCATGTGTGAGGAGAAAAAAAGTATCATCTGGCTAGTAGGTTCCCAATAAATTTTGAAATAAGCTTTTATTTTTTGCCCACTAACACATATCTTTCCCTTAGCCATTACATTACATATTCAGAGCTAATGCGCAGCAAAGTGGAAGGTATCCTGACACAGAACTAGCATCCTCTACAGAGGCCGTTAGGGGGCAATATGCTCTTATTTATTCAGATAGACCCACAAACCTGTGCCCTTTGTTTCTCCCTTATTTTTACTTCCTTTTCAATTAACTTCTGCCTCTGGCTAGTTTCTTCCTGCAATCGTTTTTCCAGGAGTTCTCGGCGTCGTTTTTCTTCTTCCAGAGCTCGTTTTTTGGCTTCCATTTCCCGTTCCTAAATATCATTACGCAGAACAAATTTTAAGACATACTGGTTATACTTGAATGATTCCAGTTAATATCAAAAAATAAATTCTCACTAGGCAATTTTGGTTGATGATCTAGTTCTTTAACAGTATATAACCTAGACTAAAACACCTGTAATCAACTTTTACACAGCTTTCAAAACAACTGAATTATTAAGTGAAAATCCAGCTTACATTCAGTCATTTTATACTGATGACCACAACTCTCCCATTTTTAATAAAAAGCCTCACAAATTGTCAGTCAATACTAGTCATGAGATTTCGCCTTTCTTTCAATTGCTGTCTTCTAACTGAAGGTCACATATGGGTCCTTCAATTCCTGTTGTTGTTCTGCGGCTTCCTGTCTAAAGGTCACAGAGGAAGCACATGGGGAAGTCAGTAGAGGAAAGGAGGTGCCCTTTAGGGCAGGATATAAAGGAATTCTGGAGGATTCCTAAGGAAGTTCCGATTCTGGCTAGAAATATAGTCACAATAATGTGGGATTTTTAATGTTACAGTAGTGTAGTGCGTGCAAACTGGCAAGTAAGGGAGAATGCATAAAGATGTGACATTCCTCCTTATTCCTTGGCAGACAAAGTGGCCATCAAAGGGAAAGTATAATATAAAGCATTCATTTCGATCTATGTCGGCACTATATATACTTTAAATTATGAAAAATTGTAGTGCAACAAAGAGCCTTAGAAATCATCTAACACTCCCAGTTTTCAGATAAGAAAATGAGGCTAAGAAAGAAAGGTTGAGTGACAATTCCACAATCACACTGCTTAGTGAAGCCTGAGGACAGCTTCCCCATGTCAAGTGCAGGGCATCTTGGACCACCATCCCACTGACCTCTGAAATAAAGATATTAAACTTACCCTAGATTCAAGCAGCCGTGTCTTCTCTGCATGAGCCTGCTTCAAAAGTCTCTCCATTTCTTCTATTCTGGCAATATTTGAAGTGCTGGCACTGAATGAAACACAAGAACCTTTCAAGAATATTGTTTCAGATTGATCTCTTCAAACACACACACACACATTCCATGAAGGTGTATGACAAAGTCCAATACAACTTAAAAGGATGTTACCTAAGAGAGTCACTGGTCTGAACAGGCAATTCAATTCAACTCTGAAAATTGTAGGTGATAACTGACTTTTTCTCAGTGTTGTAGACAAATTATAGGCAAATATAATAATGCCAAAGTGCTTTACTCATAAGCCCAAACCAAATTTTATAAAGTATGTTCTCAAAATGTTTTCTGCAAAGTCTATAAATTATGGCCCGAGGGAGGCCTTCCTGTTAGCTTAGTTATTCAGAGATGCCAGCCTAGGAAGACAGACAATCATCAAAGTTCTATATGATACCTAAGGTTTAAGGTTTGCTTGGTTTGGAAATATGTTACCAGCTGCTTTTCTGTTGTGCCTTTATACATGTGGATGTTTTATTTCTTAAGAGATGATGCCAATTAAAAAATGACTCCTCTTATAGGCACAATGGAAGGGTAGTGGCCAGTGTTATTAATAATACCCATCCACCACGAGGAAGCTGCATAAAGGGACTAATGAGCTTAAAATGAACATGCATCTTAGGAAAGATATCACACAAACATGTAAAGGAAAAAAACAGTGAAAGCTATAAGAACAGAATAACTAAAAGAAAAAGAGAATGTCTGGAAATGTTTAACTAAAAAAATTTTCTGTTTTTCACTTGCTTACATTTTATTTCACTATTTGGGGAAAGAGGGATCATGGCCCAGGTTGACACATTTACTCTGATATTCTTGCCATGGAGCATCAAAGTTGTTTCTTATGCATGTATACTTGTATAATCATTTAAATACCTGTCTTCTTTTCTAGACTCTCTTGAGGATGAAGAGGCTATAGGGTCTCTCTCCCCTTTAGCATAAAGCCTGGCACATAGTAGGGATTCATGTTTGTTAGTCATATAAATATGAATTCATATACAAATGAGTAAGATCATTATTATTCCAAATAGTCTTGCAAAATCATATTTGGATCAACTCAAACCTATGATGTTTCAAACATAAGGCAAATAGTTCTTTTGTTTTTTCATTGTTTAATAAATTAAGTTCTTTTGAAGAGATAAATAACCACAGTAACACAGCACATATAGATTATCTTAAAATCAGTAGTGTGCATATAGCTACTTTATTTATAGATGTTTATAGCTATTTTATTTATATTTGCCAAACTTCGAAGCAACCAGATGTGCTTCAGTAGGTAAATGAATAAATATACTGTGTTATATCCAGACAGTGGAATATTATTCAGCATTAAAAAGAAATAAGCTATCAATTCATGAAAAGACATGAAGGAAAGAAATTCATGTAACTAAGTGAAATAAGATAACCTAAAAAGGCTACATATTCTATGGCTCCAAGTATATAACACTGTGGAAAAGTCAAAACTATGGAGACAATAAAAAGCTCAGTGGTTGCCAGTGATTTGAAAGGTAGGGCAGGGTAGGGACAGGTAAAGGAATGGATGAAAGAAAAGAGCACAGAGGATTCTTAGGGTAGTGAAAATACTCTCTATGACAGTATAATGATGGATGTATGTCATTACACATTTTTCCAAAACTATAGAATGTACAGCACCAAGACTGAACCCTAAGGTCAACCTATGGAGTTTCGGTGACTGTAATACGTCAATGTAGGTTCATCAGTCAAAATAAATGTACCACTCTGGTGGGGGATGCTGATAATGGGGAGGCTATGCATGTGTAGGAGCAGGGGTATGTGGGAAGTCTGTACCTTCTCATTTTGCTATGAACCTAAAATTGTTCCAAAATGTTTTTAAATCTTTAAAAAGAAAACAGTATTGCCAGTTCCATTACAAAAGACATCTATCAAGGCAAGATACAGTCTTAGGAATGTTGGATCTTAGAAGCTTAATAATTAGCTTCTTAATTAGTTGTACTTCCAGGGTTACCTTGTATCAATTTTTTTTTTTCCTGAGAAAGAGAACATGGCTACTCTCATTATTTCCATGAGCTGTTGGGCTAGGTACAAAAGGATAAATTCTGTTCTCTTCAGCTAGCAAGAATTTTAAAACTAATCTTTAATATATGTGCAGGAATCTGTATTCCTCTTTATTGAGAATTACTCAACTTCATGAACAGAAAAGTGTCAAATTTCATCAGCTCAACAGAGAAAGCCTAACATAGACATGCAGGCCATATAATAATACAAAATTATGTTCATATTCTATAGTGTTGTCTGTGATATCATATTCACACACACACACGTCTTATGTCTCACATTTGGGAATAATCAGAGTTTCACTAAGTCTCCCGTTTTAAAAACTCACCAATTAAAACACCAACTGTCACCAATTTCCATTTGTCCCTTAGTTCTTTCTACCACATCCCTATTTTTCATCTGGCTTGTGCCTGAACATTGCTAATTACAGGGAACTCACTGTGACCATCCCTTCATTTTTTGAACAGCTTTTTTAGAATGTTGATTCTTATGTTGAATCAAAATCTGTCTTTTCACAGCTTTCATTCACTGGCCAAAGTGTGACCCTGAAGCCACATGAAGCCTATCCAGATGAACTGGTTGCAAATAACTTGGTTAAAAACACATATTTTCAATTTCGGTCTGTGGTTTTTCATAGATTTATAATTTGGACACATCTTGGGAGCAAGTTTTGAAACATTTATTCATCTTTAAACATTTCTGTTCATTTTTTAGAATTTAGAATTTCAGGGTGTTTTCTATTTATTTTGTAATATTTCTACTCAACCTATTTATCTGTAAATGTACCCATAAATGTCTTAACTTCTGCTCCAAATGAACTGAGTTTTCTAAAAACACTTGTTATAAAGTACACGTTAACATTTACCACTTTATGACTTAATAGTGTTTAGACACTTTATGACTTAATAGTGTTTAGACACATAAAGTCACTTATTTATATTTTATATACTTTAAAAGTTATCTTGATTATTTTGTTAAAAAATTAGGGGATGCTGGGATGGCTCAGTGGGTTGATGGCTTGTCTTGCAGCCCAGGGGTCTGAGGATGAAGTCTCAGTCCCGGCCCCAGGACCCATATTCTGAGCTGGGGTGTACCCCCAGTTCGGGGCGAGCTTCCCATGTGAGAGGCCCCTGATTCGGCTCCCTCCCTGGGCATACTTTCCATGTAGGAGGCTCCCAGCTTGTGGGGGTTCGCCTCCCACATGGGAGGTCCTTGGCCTAGTTCCTGCCCTGTGCGGCCCTCTGCCCATCTGTGGAATGAAACTATATGGAAAACTGATATGCAACCATGGAGACTGCTCTGGGCTCTCCCTTTCTGTCTCTCTCTCTGTCGAAAACAATAAAAAAAATTTAATTTTACCCATAGCTGCTCGTTCTCTATAGCCACACTTTTGCTACTGTTGATTTTTAATATTTCCTTGATATTTAAGCCATTTTAGTCAGCAAAACTTTGTTGCTCTATAAGACTAAATTGCTACCATCTGATACTTTTTTCTGGGGTCAGAATTGCACCTGCAATGAAAAGCAAATGCAACTGCAATAGGTATTTAGGGAGAAGTCTAGGCTTATCACTACCATGGCATGTAAAAACATCAACATATGAAATGCCATTTGGCCTAGCACCTCCCATGCAAAGAGAAAGTCTGAAGTCACTGAAGATAAGCTTTAAATGCATGACCTATAGCACATGATACTCACCACTGTTTTCTCAAGTTCATCCAGATTACAAGAGGAGTAGTACTTCCTTTCCTCACTCCAATTCCTGATCTTTTCATAAGGCAGGCACAAATTTCTGATCTTATGATTGCTATAAGAATGCTTGATACTGGGTCATTGGGCCAGTAATAGTAAAAAGATGGCTAGTTTTGCCTAATTTCTCTACTTAGTAATATTCTGCTATTTTATCAACTAAAGATTTCTTTTGTATCTGACCAACTTTAGTACAAACCATATTCATAAAGAAAAGCAAAACTTACATCTGGGTAAAGGAATCTATTAATAAATAGCAGATTTGAGGTTTTCAATGCTGATTAACACTACCTTTTAGCAAAATGTGAATTTCCTTTTGAATATTCATATTACAGGCAAAGGTAAAACTGGAAAAGGGAAGAAAGAAAAGCAAACAAGAACACTGTCATACATAAAATACTGTATTTTTCTGTGTATAAGATGCCCCCATGTATAAGACAACCCCTGCTTTTCTAACCCAACATTAAGCGATCAATACACGGCTTTTCTGTGTATGACGATGACCCAATTTTTGGTCTAACACTTTTAGACAAAAGTATTGTCTTACACATGGAAAAATATAGTAAGTAAGCAAAAAACAAAACCAGGAGCAAAACATAGTTCTCTATTAAGATATTTTTCCAGGATTGCCTTCAGTATACCAATATTACCACTAAATGAAGAGCCAGTGTCACAGAATATTTATTTTCAATTAATCTTTGCCTGCATTTGTTCAGCTAAAGCACATTATTACCCCTTATAAAGTGTCTAATATTTCTCTCTTTACTAGGTCCTTGAATAGTAGAAGAACACAACATGTCCTATCTTCTCTAACACTTCTTCTACAACCATTTTCCACATGATCTGACTTTTCTGGTCCTTTCGAAATTTGGCTGCCCTCTCTGAAATCACGTACTTTTCTGTATTTTTTTGAGAACATGCCCTAGAATAAAATGCATACACTGGGCATTGCCTATTGATAATAGAATAAACATTATTACTAACAGTTACTTAAAATATTCAGGAGGCCATTCAGGAAGTTGGGCCTATGCGTATCTTCTGACTCAGTTCTCAGACCTGTTGCTAAACTCAGCTCAAGGATGAGCCATAAACATCCTGAAACAATTCCTTAATGGACATATGTGTGTGGGGGGTGTGCGTGAGTGCATGTATTTGTGTGTGGACTTTACTGCCTTCTTGTAGTTTTTGACTCTGCCATTTGCATATTGGAACTAACCAATCCCTGTTAACCTATACAGAATCCTTATATGCATGAAGGACAAACATGGAAACCACACTTGTAAATTTCACCGCTACAAAACCCCTGCTGTTGTTTTCTTCATACACAATTTAGGTTTCTGTCTGAATCTTTGGTTCCTAGGTTGTAATCCATTTTAAATAAATGCCTTTTGTTCTTTTTTATAGCCTGAAATTCTTTAGTTAACAAACACCATCTAGTGTAGAAAGCAGAATATAAACCTTTGACTAAATGAAGGGACTAGAAGCACTTAAAATTCTGCTTAAAATATCTTTTAAAAAGAAGTTCAGCCATGAATTGCTCTCAACCCCATACCCAGTCTTATTTCTCCCTCCATACACACAGTGCTAGTATTTAAGCTACCATGAACAATCAACTTCCTCCACATTTACTCAAAATATGAGCACAAAGTCAGGACTACATTAAGTTAATACCGTAATAGCCACAGTAATAATAATAATGTATCATTGTAGGTGGTATGCAGAACATTATATCCTATAGGCCAATTCAGTAATTCTATTAGCAGAATACAGATTTTTATGCAGAACTGATTCTCAGTCATTGTTTTCTAGGCGACTCAAGACCTGTTTTGTTAGCTTTATGTTTGTTTACAGTATAAATACTGATTCTATAAAAGCAACAACATTGTCTAACTCAAGTAACTTTCTGATAAACACAAAAATGATGTTTCAACAAAAAGTGAAGGGCAAATGTACCCACAACTGAGTAATTCTATATTCTACAAATGGCTTTTTGTGACATAATAAACCACAAGACTAAGTTTATGTGACTAGAATTTCAGAGTAGAATAACCTCTTTAAAATATGTATAATTTCAGGGCATTTTAATACATAATTTTAAAAAATCTTAAAAAAAGAAAATGTTTAGTCCTTTATTTCTATTTCTACCTAGTGTCACAAAGTTCCCATTAAGGATATGCTGTCTTAATACACATTCCAAGACTTATTTCCTTATTACCCACTTTCCTGATAGTCATCATATTATTTTCCATTACGGTACAAGCTTATCTCAGGGTAGCATAAAAAAATTTTTTAAGGTAGGTGGGTGGCATAGAAGAGAAATGCTATTTTTCTCTTTCTTTTCCTTTTAAACTAGACCTTCTATGGGCATACAGTATTCAACTTTGACTTTAAGTTTTTGGCATTGAGAGGATCTGACAGTACAATGAAATAATTACTGTCAGTACTTTCTGAGTGTGGTGATTGGTTGTTCACAACTGCTAGCACTGTCGGATTGGTTCTGTGTGACATAAATATGAAAAGTGATTACTGCCACACATAACTACCTACCAGGGATGACGACTCTGAAATAGTCATTCTCTTAATGTGGAATGTTCAGGGCAATCACTCTCATTCCTACCCTTGAAACACATTCCAAGAAAAAGTAACTGAATGAGCAAAATAAAAACAAATTAAGTTTTTGCTGGTCACTGTACTTAAGTGTTCAGATCTGAACTTCTAAAGCTTGGTAAATATAATTGAAATGGTCTCTTTTTAGGTAATTTCCTGTGCTTACTGCTGCATCACTGTTGTTATATGAGAGATGGGGTGAGGGATGATGATTTAGAGGGATGGATCTTTACTTCTAACTTTTGGAAGGGAAGAAGAGGTGAGGAGTAAAAAATGGAGAAAGAAAAACATCAAGATCCTTATTTATTAATAAGGATTTTATTAAGTAAATAAGGAAAATCCTTATTTATTGATTAAAGATGGCTCAAAAATAGAAAAGAAAACAGTCAAGCTATTGAGAGTTCACCACAGAAATATTATAACATATTCACAATTATTAGGGAAGAGGTGAAGGATGTTTTCAAAAATAACGACTAAGTAAGAAGTGCCAAAGAAATATGGGCAGCCCTTCTGAGATTATTACACTGAGGAACTAAACTGCTGTGTTTTATGTTCTCCCTTTTAATGTTAACTTCTATTCCCCCTATTATCATTATATAATAGTTGCTGAGTTGCTGGCTTTTGTTTGTATCCTCTTTTTCAAACATACCACATTGAGTTGGTCAGCTTACATTGGACAGTAGTCATTTATGAATAATTACTCAAAGTTCTAGGCTTTCTGTCCTGAGAAGATCAGCTCCCAGCACTCACTAGCATGGCTCTGACAACCGCCTCAGGGTAGCAGGCGTTACCAGAGCACCTTCAGGGCAGAGATGATTTGATGCCCAACTGTTCCCCACACACAGGTGTCTTTCCCAAAATAGTCACATGACATTTTTAAAAAGTGCTTCTTCTAATATTGAATGAAGTGAAATACTACACCCTCTAAGTAACTGCAGTAAAAATTATCTTTATTCTTTATTATTACATATTTCCCTCCTTAAATTTAGGTCATTTCCATGTGACAAGTAGCAATACAATTTCATGGTTGCCTTCATGTTTTTTCCCCAGGAACTCCTTTCTTTCTCTGATAGGATATATCCAATAATATCAATACTTTACCCCTAACCAAAATTAAAAAATACTGTATTCTATTTACCACAGAATGTAGTAGCATCTATCCTTTTCTTCTTTTCCTCCATCCCCCAAATTTCCTGGCTACAATGTCTGGTTACATTTGGGCCTCTCATATTCTTTTCATGTATGAAACACTAATTCAAAGCAAAGCATACCTCACTCATATTATTTTACCTCTGTCACTCATTTCTTTTTTTTTTTTTTT
>PVKE010014516.1:0-34827 GCA_004027555.1 Craseonycteris thonglongyai | reverse complement strand
TCACTGCTAAAGCTCTTAACACATATCCACATATCTGATGGAGGGGAAAGCCGGGACGGCTCAGCGGGTTGAGCGCTCGCTTTGAGGCCACGAGGACCGAGGATCGAATCCCGGCTCCGGCCCAGGCAGGACCCACGTGCTGAACTGGGGAGTTCCCACAGTTTGGTTCTCTAACTGTCTCTGTCTCTGTCTCTCTCTCTCTATCTGTCAAAAAGTAAAATAGAAATAACTATGCACTGAAGACAAAAAGATAATTTCTCTCTATAAATGTGAAAAGATAAAAAAAAAAAACAAACAAACACATATCTGATGGAGAACCACTATGTGAAGATTCCTAGTATGATTGTTTCAAGCTAAACGTCACCAGGGCTTGAGAGAGAAAATGAGAGTTTGGGGAAGAAAATAAAGACTTGTAGCCAGGTTTTTTTGTGCATGATTATTGTACTCTTTCCTGCTGTGGTATTAAAATGTTAAATGCAAGAAGCAATCGTAACTATAGAGTGGTTACATGAAATAGTCTTCAGTGTTATATTTAATTCATTAAAGAAATGTAATGTATTTTAAGTGAGCGTCCATAACATTCTCTTAGGACTGCAGTTACACGTCTTGTAGTGCGAAGGAGAATTGGTAGTCCTGTTCTCCCTGAGGAAAGTTGGACCTTCCAGGGTGGTGGTTGTGTGTTTCCCCCACTCCTCTCCTCTGCATCAATGGAAATACTTCTGCCATAATGTCAAGCTTTGTGGCGTGGATGGAGCTCCCAGTGGGGCCTCGTCACAGAGCATTTCCATGACCCCGTGACACTGATTGTAGCTTTCCCACCACTTTCCCAGCAGTGTTGGTATTCAGGAAATGGTTGTGCAGATGTCTGATTGTTGTTGGGCTCAAGGAATTGGACTTGTGGAATTTTTGGCTGATTTCCCCAGCCACCCATTGACTGTGACCCGTCATCTGCGATCGTTTCCTCATCACTGAATGCTTGGTGAGTTCTGGCTAAAAATGAAAATACTTCCATTCCTTCAATTATTTGCAGCCTTGTTTGGAAATTGAAATCTCAAGGCACCAGATGACAGAAAGAAACAGCTGATCCAGTGTCCTGTCCTGACCATGGCTTTCTCTTCCTGCTGCCTTGGCCAGCAGGGCAAACCTTAGCCAGTTCTTAATGGTGCCCACGGGGCAAGCTGGGCTATCATCTGGCTCGGCAACCGTATTTTACTGTATTTTAAAGTGTTTAGGATGCGTAGGTAGAATCCTAGTTTTGCTGTCATGTTATGCTATGGGTTGCTTTATCACCCATTCATCAACTTCTATTGAAATAAAGTTTGTGCCAACTGCTATGAATGAGTAAAACAAGCTCCTTGCTGTTGAAGTGCTTATTTCTAAAAGATGGAAACTCAACAGCAAAATATGTCCAATTAAATCATTAGGTTTGTTCTGCTTTCTAATGGATGGGCCCAAACACAGGTAGATGCCTCTACCTATTAACAGTCAGTTGGCCTGTGAGAGGAAGCCCAGCACTGTGACAACATTTTTCCTTGTGCTTCTGTCCATTTTATGAAATGCTGCCAGTTACAACAACACGGATGGACCTTGAGATCATCATGTTAAGTGAAATAAGTCAGACTGAAAAAATCAAGAATCATATGATTCCACTATATATGGAATATAAAACTAAAAGCAACAAAAAGACAAAACCTCATAAACACAGTCAATTTAGTGGTTACCTGAGGGGGAGGGGGGAGGGAAGTAGGGAGGGGGCATCAAATATACGGTGATGGAAAGAGAAAGAGAACTGATTCTGGGTGGTGAGCACATATGCAATACATGGATGATGTAATGTAGAGTTGCACACCTGGAAACTATGTAATTTTTACCAATCAATGTCACCCCAATAAATTTAACAATTAACTTAAAAAAATAAACAAACAAAATAAATATCCAAGGTCATATTATTTTAAATGTGAAAAATTTTTAATGTGACTACAAGATCGTGACCTCATCCTAACCGCTGACACAAGCATAATTTGGCCTCTGGCGGTAGAATTTTTGACGACTGCTTATCCTAGGTATATTTTGTGTTAACTTCTATTCTCGTTTTTGGTACTTATATTATCCTCCAAAGTTAAAAGCTTCACACTATTTCAACTTCAGCCATCCCAGAGGCTTATTTGGATTTGGATTTTTGACTTAGATAGGAATGCATGATGGTCTACCATTTGATTTCCATCATGAACTTGCTTCCATTAGTATTTTAAGAGGAAGGGAAACTGGTTATTATAACAGAACCTGTTTTATGGATTTTTAAAAAGCATATCTTTGCTTTAGATAATGTATTAGGCAACATTTTTAGATTGCTCCATGCATGAAACTCTATTTCATGCCTAATTTAGAATGGCTAATTTTGGTGCCATGATTATTCTCCGTGGCTATAGTCTTTCATCATTATAGATGATGGCATTTCGTTTTTCCTCCTCAAATTCTGAATTTCACCATCTGAGGTTATGGCAGTAATCACCTCTGTGGGTATATAAAATGACTTCTCTTTGCTTAGAGCAGTACATTGTACTGATGCTCAAGAATAAAACTATGAAATGCTATTGCATCAAAATGTGTAATATTTTACAAGGTTCTCTTTCTTTTTTCCTCTTAAAATTTTCATTGCTGTGATGACAGTGGTTGAGGGTTTCATTTCGGTCGGGCCTGAATTATGTGGCTGCCACGTCCACTGGACCTTGCCTTTATACATCATGGGAAGTAGTTGACGAAGGGGTCCTATTTCATAGTTATTTTAACTGTTCACATCTTGCCTTGAGCTCCAGTGTAAAGGTGGTGAAAATTACAGTATTACTTGTTGCAGCCGCAAAGCCTGGCTTAGACACTGTTGGCACCGGAAACCTTTGCACACTTGTCCTGCTTTTTGCTATTTCCTTAACCCAGTGGAGATTTGTTAAAAGCTCGGCAGAGTAATTTGGCCTGTGTGCAGTCTGTGCTGTTTGCCAACTAATTGTATAGCTGTTTGAATGCTTATCCTGTCTGTTTGCTCTGCTCTGGTGCCCACAGTAACCTTGACAGGGTACAGGACGTTAGGTTATTCATGTGCCCTTATGTCTGAACAAAGGCTTAGGAAAGTTAAAAAAAGTGGGAGATGGCAAGAACCATATTGACGAAGGAGTCACTTCCTTTTTAGCTACTTAATTTCAAAACTCTTGGGATATACAGATTGCTTAAGTATTCCAGTGACATATGGGAAAGAATGTTCTTGCGGTGAAAGGAAGGACTGGGAATTCAAATTTCTGTATTCAGTTCCCATGGGTATGCAAGGGTCACCCAGTGACATGTGACAAGCCAGTTGAGCATTGGAATCCTCATTTCCCTATCTGTGAAATGGACCTAAAAGAGCCTGACTTAGTGTTGGTGAATAGTTTGTATTTTGCTGGGAACCAGCTTGCTCTAGTGACCTAGTAAAAACACGGGACTGTGGTATAGGCTGACCTCATTTCTGTTTTTGGCTTTAGAGCTGACTCAGTGAGAAACTTGTAGAAATCAGCTAATCTGGCTCTTGGCCTCCATGCATTCCATGATTAAAATGAGAATTGTAAAATCTTATCTGTACTGGGTCTCATGATGATACTGCCAATATTAACTAGGTCCTAAAAATACTCCACCAAATGCATTAGAAAGCTTTTATGTCAACGTGCCTTTCACATTTCCTTCCTGGCTCATGTTAGGTTATGTGCGGGTATGCAATTCATTGTTCATTAATTTTTTTAGCCAGCTGTTTGCAGTTCAGTTATATTCTATTTTGGGTGGAATTTTCCCACATATGAATACAAGAGAAGAGGGAGCTATAAGAGGGGCAATAGATCACTGTCATCAGTATTTACTGCAGTCGTATCTCATTGTTATTATTTTAGATTAAGAATGAATATATTATATCTAAATAGTTTACATGTGATCAAGTCTTGGTCTGAGAATGTTTTTCTTTCTCAGCTGTCATGGTCCTAAGGAGGAAGAAACCAGTATTCTGTGTCAAATCCTATGCTGAGCGCTCTGGCAATATCTGCATGTGTTTTTTTTTTGTTTTTTGTTTTTCTCAGAGATTCTCTGGATGCTGCTGGTCCAAAGGGGTGTGCCAAACTATAGGCTTTCATTTTCTTTAATTCATTTATTATTTTATCATGTTCTTGACCTTGAAATAATCTCCTCCACATTTATTCACACACTATTTCTGGACTCCTGACTTATACTTTCCATTAAACCTACAATGCATGGAAGACCAGTGGTTGGCATTCCAAGTCCAGAACCACGTTTCTGCATGTCTTAAAATGCAACAGGCATTTTGTTACAAGCAGGCATCAGGACTGGCGGAGTGGTTTGGAAAGGACAACTTTGAAAGTTGTGCTCTGTCTCCTTTCATTTTTTCAACCGCGGAAACAATTTAAATGATGTCTGGTAATGTGCTATCTTGGGGGTAAATGCTTATGTTTTATAATGTATCGCTTGTCAGTTTGTTTTTACTTGGAACTAATACTATTGTGAGAAAAGTACTGGGCACTAAGAAATCCTGCCTGTAATCTAAAGTATAATACCCTCTGTTTTTTGAAATCAGTTAATGACATTTACTTAATCTGCCCAGTTTGTATTGTAAGATTGCATTCAAGTCTACATACTGTAAAGAAAAGAGGTTTTTGTGATTTCCTCAGATTATGAGTGATTTTATGTTGGCAATTTAAATATAGCAGTCTTCTTCAAACAGTACTTAATCTGGTCACTGACCCGCTGATGCCTATAGAAAACATCGTATTTCTAGGATCAAACATTAATGCCACCTTCCTCCATGTTCTTGTCCCAGCTATCCTTCTGGCTAGCTTCCTGTGCTCACATGGCTTCACTGTCCATCTCATCACTGTCTGCTGTCAGCCAGCCTGAGTTTCCTTCTCCCGTCTCTGCATGGATTTATTTGGCATTCGTTCTTTAATGGCCACTGTAAGGCTCAGAATCCCACCAAGTCTTTGCAACCATTCTTTTTCCTTTTGGAATGTGTTATAGTCATGTGTGTATACTCTGAAAAATATTTATTATTTTAAAAATAATGTTTCTTATGTTATTTTGCTCCATGAGGGCAGAGACTGTAATTAAACTTGAATCCAGCCTTTGCAGAAGAAGACACCAGTGAAAGCCCGCCATCAGCCTGTTGGCGGCACAGAGAAGTCTCACCATGGTGCTAAAAGTAACTCTGAGTTCTGCCTACACAGCTGCTAATAGAATCTAAAGGGACAGCGTGACTGATGTTCTGCTCGCAAAATCTAAGATTCCACTCACTGAATGCGATTATAGTCAATTCAGTAAAATAAAAAAGATTCCCAACTGTTCCTTATTTTATTTACCCAACAAATCATTTAGCATTTGTAATCTAGTACATAGAAAGCCTATCACATTCTTGTCCTCAAAGAGCTTTCGAAAATAGTGGAGTAGAACTGCTTGAAATAGGAATTTGTGTCAGCATCTATTTTCAGATGCTCACTATAGACTTGTGCCGTATTGGATGCTGCTAAGAGAGGCTGATTACTGACTTGTCTCCTCGAGTTCTTTCAACATGACTTGGTCCTGACTTGCTCCTTCCTCCTCCACAGGGCGAAAGAGGTCTCCCCGGGTTACAAGGTGTCATTGGGTTTCCGGGAATGCAAGGACCTGAGGGGCCGCACGGACCACCAGGACAAAAGGTAAGCCTGACTGTGCAATGGGGGGTGTGGGGTGTGGATTGAAGCTGATCTATAGTCTTGTTAGAACGAGTGGTCATTGTGGCTTTTCTGTTTTGTTCCAGGGTGATACTGGAGAACCAGGACTGCCAGGAACAAAAGGGACAAGAGTGAGTGCAGTAGCCACTGAAGCTGGTACCGGGTTGGATCTGATAGGGCACTGCTTCTGGAGGGAGGGCACTTTGCACCTGGCTCACCCATCTCCAGACAGTCCTGCAGGCCTTCCTCCCTTCCTGCCCTTCCTCTCTGTCCCCTTCTGTCTCTCGGGCAGCGCAGGTGGCGGGCGGGACTTCAAATGAGCCATCGCGCCCTGTCCTTGAACTTCCGTCCGGAGACTGGTGCTGTGCACACGCGGACCTACATCTTTTCATTCTTTTCTACATGTGTTTTTTCCCATTTGTCCTTTCTCTAGGCTTCCTGTAGACATAGTTTAATTTGGGGGAGAGGGGATAATATGCCTACAGGTCACTAAAGAAAGATGTCATTTAATGTGAAAAGTGATCATATTTTAAGAGCTAAATTTGCTTCCTTCTTCACATTCTTTACACTTTTTGCTACTTCCATTTGTGGGAAATGCAAAAATGAAGACCTCTGAAAATAACTCTTGGAAGTAGAAAAATAGAAGGACACTGTACCATATAAAGGTTTCATTTTGTTATTGCTATTAGTTGAAAGGGAAGTGCGACAGTGACCTGGCTGTGTGTTTGTTGACATTCATATAGGTCCTTGGGGCAGAAGAGAGGAAATAACATCGTAACTGCCTGACATGCAGAAGATCTGGATTTTAACTAGAAATGACTTTGGATTTTCTTCCCCCAATGAACTATTTTGCCCATACAATTTTTTTTTTCCTGACTGTTTGAGATTCTGATGGGGGAATATTTCTATCTATCTATCTATCTATTTTTTTTAATCTAGAAATTATAAACACACAATGCAATATATATAGGTGATGTATTATAGAAATGTACATTTGAAAACCTAGAATTTAACTAACCAATGTCACCCCAATAAATTTAATAAAGAAATTACAAAGGATGAAACAAGGACAGTTACTTTGTGCAGGTGCAGCCTTGATTTTTAGAAGTAATTAAGAGTAATAAAATACATTAATTGACAGATTCTGTAGGATTGCTATCGGAACCCTAGGTGACCTGCTTCTCTGGGAGGGGCCCTCAGCTGCCTCCTGAGTGCAGAATGCCCTGTGTGCTTAGAGGGGATGTTCTGCAGGCCAGCACTTAGGGTATGTGGTGGGAGAGGATGAGGTTTCCTGGTGCTCACTGGAAACACCTTCATTTCCTTCCTACAGGGACCCCCAGGAGCATCGGGTTACCCTGGAAACCCAGGACTGCCTGTATGTATATAAAACGCACCTGCTTCCTTTATGACACATTTGACGTGAGTGATGACGCCATCAGGTGATTTTTCTGTTTTGGCTACCTTTTCACTTTATTAACTGCAGGGTATTCCTGGCCAAGATGGTCCACCGGGTCCTCCAGGAATTCCAGGATGCAATGGGACAAAGGTGAATGAGGCCCTTTCCCCTTTGGGCGTATTTATCTAACTTTGCATATTGAGGAGTCAGGCAGAGCTATCCCATGAACAGGGTCGTTTTAGTTGCCACAGTTGGAAGTGATTATCTTAAAATTTTCTTTATTTGATTAGCAAATACAGTTTTCCCATATTTAATGTTTAAGAATAACAAAGCTGTGACTTCCTTTTTTGTATAATTTTACTCTGAAATTGCTTTAAACATTGTATTTCTTACCTATACTCTATTACTAAATTAAATAAGAAGATGCCGTTATTAGTGTTTGTCCCTTTTTATTATATTCTCAGATATTTCTTGTGTTGTAAGGTAACACTCAGCCATGTAGCTTACAATTTTTAGGAAGTAAATTTAAGCAACAAAAGAGGGGGGTGTCGCTGAAGGATAGGTCGGGGGAGCTGATGAGAGCATCTGGAATGCTGTCCTTTTGCCTTGCACGGTGCTGACCAAGGACTCTGCTGTCCCCGCAGGGTGAGAGAGGGCCGCTGGGGCCTCCAGGTTTGCCTGGATTCACTGGAAATCCCGTGAGTGTGCAGTTAATTCGGAATTTTTCTGCAGTTATTATTCTTTCTCATTCCATTTCCTGTACTTTCCTTTCTTAAATACTTATATCTTAATGCTAATGATATTTTGAGGAAAACAAAACTGATACCAGCCTTTTCCTTTTTCAGGGACCACCAGGGACACCAGGAATGAAGGTACATTATTTTATTTTATTGGCTTCATTGCAGGAGTCTGTTTAAAACAGATGCCATGAAAGCATATTTACTTTATATCACTTTGGTGGGTCAGTTGCCTATGAACGTATTTGTCTCAACTCTGCTACATTAAACAGGCATGTAAGTCATATACACAGACTTAACTTTTCAAAGCTGATGTTTAGACATTAGGTACAATTTCATAATAGAAAATGAACGTGATAGGAAGCATGGTGTGATGGTAAATGTTAACAGATGCAATTCTGGTTCATGTTACTGTGGAGACATAGCGATAATGATGCCCCTTGTCCAGGCCACAGGACATCATCACAGTCCCACCCAAAGGACTCGAGCTGGTATCCTATTCACTCTATATGGTTTCATTTAAGCACAACTGTACTTTCACATTGCCTATAATCTGGAGTCATTCGGTTATAAATTCTGTAATTACTATAGAAAAGCCCTCATTGCTTTCAGGTAGATCCTTGATGTCTTGGCCCTTCGTTCAGAGCCAATCCACAGCCTTTCCCAGCTTGATTTTCCCCTTATGGGTGGGGCCCCTCAATGCCCGGGGAGGAAAGGAGCCCTGAGTCCGTCCCGGCTATCAGGGAAGGGGACTTTCTTCATCCACCCTTACAGGGTGCCTAGAAAAAGGCCTAGTGGGTGCACCCATATTGACCACTGGTCATTTTCTCTCTTGTCCATGGGCAAGGTGTCTCATGTGGGCCCTGCTCCCAGGCACGTGGCCCTAGGTTCTCTCCTCTCTTGGCCCAGTCATTGTTGCTCACCAATGCCGAGCCTGGTGTCACACAGGTGCCACTGGCCAGCACTTCTAGAGGGGAACCTGCCCCTTCCCTGCTTAAGCGAGCCTCTGTGTACTTAGCTAATCAGGGCGAGGGTGCCACCTAGGCAGCGAGCCAGGACCCAGGGGCGTGTGTTATTGGTTTCTTCCTCCCTTCCTTTTTTATTTCTTCCCCTTCCCTCTCTCTTTCCCTTTCTTCTTCCTTCTTTTCTTGCCTTTTCTCTCTCTCTCCCCATCTCCCTCTGTCTTCTTTTAGTCATAGAGCCCTGTCATATTCACATCCAGATTGTTTTCTGAAATGTGTCCCATCCTTGCCCCCGCCATGCTACCTAAGCACAGTGGTTGGTGGATCCTTCCCTTGTTCTTGCTCAGTGACTAAATGTGGCAGTGAATCCATTCATGCACTCAGCTCTGTGCCAGCTACGCCAGCTTTCTGCATTGTGAGTTGGAGAGCAAAGAGAGGAGAACCCCGCTCCTGAGGAAGCTCTTAAACTTTATAACAATTAACCTTTTAAAGTCTTTCCCAGGCTGGGCAGTGCTGTTGCAGGGCTAAGTGGCTCTTATCAGCAAGACTTCAAAGAATGCACTTGCTGTGCTATAGAGTAGATGGGGGTGGGGGCGTCTGGCATTCAGAGCAGTCCTATAAAAGGGATGCTTCCGGTTCTTGCAGAGCTATGCTGGAGACAACCTCATATCTGTGTGGGGTTGAGTGTTCATGTGTTTCTATGTTTAAGGACATCTAAGAAATGAGGGCTTCTCATGACAGCCCCGTGTTTTAGTCAAGATTCTGCAGAGACACAGAATCAGTGGGATGTGTGTGTATGTGTGTGTGTGTGAGAGAGAGAGAGGGATGGTTGGATAGAGTTCCAAATCTGCAGTGCAAGATGGCAGGCTATAGACCTAGAAAACAGCTGATGTTGCAGTTTCCAGTTTGAAGGTCACTGTAGGCAGAATTCTCTCATCTTCATAAGGGTCTGTGTTTTTTTCTCTTAAGGCCTTCAACTGATTGGATAAGGCCTGCCTCCATTATGGAGGCTAATCTGCTTTACTCAGTCTTCTGATTTAAATGTGAATCTCAGAAGTATCTTCACATTGGTGACATCCACATTGGTGTTTAAGCAATTATCTGGGTACTGTGGCCTGGCCAAGTTCAGACATGAAATTTACCAGCACACCTTGCTTTCATAAAAATACTCATCTTGGGTCTTTTCTTGAGAGAAAGCTCTTATTATTTTGTGAGAACAACCTGTGGTCACAGTCTTTTAACCAGAGACTGGCCCTGATCTAGAATGTCTCTTAGTGTGGGATGGTCACATGGGTGTGGCATAGAGACTTCCACTTGTCATCTGTATGTTCAGTCCTGGTTGCAGCTGAGTTGACTGTGCAGCATTGAATGCAGGCCATTAAGATAGTAGCACTGAATGGGGGTGGGATGGGGGATGGCCAGTCTATTTACTTCAGGCTTAGAGAGAATCAAAACCTCAGGCTGGGGCTAGTTCCACACCAGTACTGCAGCCCTAATACTTGATAGGTTTAAAGTTTCTTTACATAAATATCAGTATTTGCAACTTTCCTTATTTTTTATTCCTTAGGGGGATCCTGGCGAAATACTGGGCCATGTGCCCGGGACCCTGTTGAAAGGTGAAAGAGGATTTCCTGGACCCCCAGGAACACCAGTAAGCATTTGCTAAGTAACTGTCACCACATGCTGAGTCTCCTCCTAGTTTGCATTTTAATTCTTTCTTTCTCAATACATGATAGGGTTTATCAGGATTGCCAGGGCTACAAGGTCCCATTGGTCCTCCAGGATTTACCGGACCACCGGTAAGTTTGGGGGGCATCTCTCTCTGAGGTAGTCATTCTAAGAACAACTGTGTGGAGGTGTGAAATAAATCACATTTAGTGAAAACTCTCCAGAGTGGTGATCTCTCTCAATTTGGATTGGGAGAATGAATTTCTTTCTTATAAAAATATTTGGCTGACACTTACGGCCCACATATTCCCAGAGCTGTGGGAACAGGATCATAATGGCACGTCATGTCAAGCCATGACAACACAGCACCTTCATTGCTTGAGGGGCTGAGTGGAGGCTGGTGATCCTATGGCCTGAAGAGGCCGAGTTGCAGATAGAAAGGCAGGCTCGGCTTGCAGATGGCCTTGTAGAACCAGTTATGCCGAGGGCCTGCTCTGTTGGGGGCTATGGACACAGACCAGGTGGCAGCACAGAAGCTGCACTGTCTTTGTTGTCAAGACAGCTGGGGAGGTGAGGGGGAGGGGTGGGGTAGGGAGGGCACAGGGAGTGGGCATTAAGTGTAAAAAAAGAATAAAAAACTTATAGAGTTGGAAAAAAAACAAAAACAAAAAGACGCACAACCTGAGCACCAGAGATGACATCCCGGGAGGTGCTGCGCTATCCTGGCCGCCTTCTCAGCTGATCATTCTCAATGGAACGAGGATGTCATCTCACACACACATTTTTTTAGGATCACAAGAGAGTTAATATTAACAAGACTTAATTGTGGAGTGCCATGCTTATTAGGAATGAATAGTACATCTGACTTGGTTATTCTCACACGCGCCTGCCTGAGAGTCCTGAGAGATTTTCTGGTTTATCTTTTAAATTTACTCTGTTTTGGGCTGGGTGAAATCCAGCCATTTTTTTAACCCATTCCTGCAGATGTAACCTCTTGTATAGTCTTATAAGTAAATGGACACATTTTTATGAGTAAAGTCTAGTAACAGAAGGCTACTTGACAGAAGGTTACTAGACTTTTGTGGTGATCACTTTGTAAGGTATTACGGAGGGCTGTCTGGAAAGTATAACCATGCAGCCACTCTTGTTATATTGACAATGGCTGGATTTTTTTCTGGACAGTCCTTGTATATATGTATGTGTGTGTGTGTGTGTATTTATACACATACACATATATATATATATAATATATATGTACATATATTTAAAGAATGACTCATTATTCCTTTTTAAAATTATTATAAAAAGCATTTGGAAATTTTGTTCCAAACACAAGAAGTTTTTTCACTTCACTGTGGTCTACTTACTTGAAGAAATTATTTAATTTTTTAAGATAAAAAATTATATCCGAAGTGGACAAACATCATTTTCAAACTGGAAACTCTAGGCTCATAGAGAATTTGGCGAGTGATTTTTATCCATGTCTGTTAGCATGGCATGTTCTTAGATCAGTGGATTCCACAGAGTAATGTCAAAGAATTTGAGGTATTTATTATACACCTCTGTTAATAATCATCCACAGCTAATTTCTGGCTACTTTCAAAGTATTATAGTTCTAGAGCACAGGAAAAAATTAATTATTTAAAAAATAAATGATCATATTAACCATGGATCTTAAGATAATTTTCTTATGAAGAAGCATTTCAGGCTTACCAGGGTTGTGAATTTTATTAAATTAAAATGCTCTTTTACAGGGTCCCCCAGGCCCTCCTGGACCTCCAGGTGAAAAGGTAAAGAGTTTGTCATTTGTATTTCTTTGGCATTGGTTTAAGATTATCATGAAATTATCATAACTCATTTTTTTGTTTCTTAAAAAGTTTTGATATAATTTATTTATATATTTAACATCTATCCATCTGTCTAACTTATATGTTGATCAATTGATGGATCTGCCAATCCATTGATCTTTTCTTCCCTCTACCTACACTGTAGTCGTTATTTTTTCAATCACTGATCTTCCCCTTAGTTTTATTTAAAGCCAGAGTTCAAAAAGTTTCAATTATTATAAAAAAGGTTTTTGTAGACTTCTTTTTCAATAATACTTAAAAACTTTTATAGGCATTGAATGCAACATGATTACAACTTTCTTGAAAATTTTATGGTAGTTATGTGTTGCAGCTATTGCCTTAAGTCTACCATGCATTTTATGTGATATTTATTTGTTAGATGATTTTGAGAAAAGTTGACAAATCTAGTAACAGAAGCCTAATTTTCAATCAACAGGGGCAAATGGGCTTAAGTTTTCAAGGACCAAAAGGTGACAAGGTGAGTCCATGTTGCTTGGGAGTGTTTCAGATTTAAAATCATAGTTCTAGGCAAGGTGGAGATTTTGCCTTTGGACCTACTCTTGGGCCTTTATAACAGTTATTCTTCTCTGTAAATTCTTGAGTTTGTTAGTGTTGTCCTTAAAATGTACAGCTAGAATCCATTGAAGTGCTCTATGTGTGATCTGAGCAGCAGAGAATACAATGAGACCATTAATTCCAGTTCTCTGTACATAGAGTTTAATCAAACTGTTCTCAGGCAGTGATAAAGCCAGACCTAGACTTTATTATAAGAGTCCAATTTAGGACTTGACTGTGAGTAGCATAACTACACTAAACCCTGCAAAGGCTCAAAGGCCATTGTACCAGAATTGGGAGGAAATGAGCAGCAGAGGCAGGGAGGCCCAGACCTGAGCAAGTGGCCTCTTCTGGGAGGAAGAGAGGCCAAAGGTGGGTCTCTGATCTTATGGTGATTTCTTCACCAGTTCCCTTGGATCAGACCAGTGAAATGGGCACTAGCCAAGTGGGGATTTTTGGAATTATGGCAGCATCTGCCCAGGGCTCAGGCTCCTCTGTGGATGGTCAAGCTATTGTAGACAATGGCCACCAGAGGGCCCCGAGTCAGCTGAGGCCTGGGCAGATCTGGACTGAACAGTTGGCTTCTGCCTTCTGCCCCCAATTTTAGCCCAGGATTTTCATAAACCTCATAGTAAAGTGACCCTGCAATTAATGCAGTTGAACTTTTTGGACCTTACTCATGTGCTATAGTTAGGACTCACTGGACTTCCAGTTTACCTAGCAGTTGGATGCCTGAGTGAGACAATTCTTGATGGTTCTTATATTTTTGGTTTATCTAAATCAAAAATACAAGAACCTTCCCAGGCTCTATTAGGCAGTTTGTGTCTCTTTCTTCTATGCTGTCAAAGTGCAATAAGACAGTATATATGTATATGCTTGTATATGTGTGTCCTCGTATATATACATATACTGAATGTGTGTATGTGTATATATATATACATATATATGTATATATGTATATATGTGTGTGTGTGTGTGTATATATATGTGTACATATATATATGTGTGTGTGTGTATGTGTGTGTGTGTATATATATATATATATATATATATATATATATATATATATGATGCATGGTGTACACCTACATGCATGAATTGATGTGTCCTATAGATGTTCAGATTCCATTGTCATTACTTGAGACAGTGTCTTCCTGACCCCTGAGAGGGGAAATTCTTCTTGGATTTATATACATAATGTGCCATCTTCCTACTAAAACTCAATTTTCTGTGGAGGTCAGGATAGATTATTAGAAAAGAGTATAATAACACTTTTTTAAAAGATGTTTTCTTTTAGGCTCTCACTCCCTGCATTTTTCTTCTTTGTATAATTATTTTTCTGTCTAACTAGTTTCCAATTTGTGCATCAATAGGGTGATCAGGGTGTCAGCGGACCTCCAGGAGTACCAGGACAAGCTCAAGTTAAAGAAAAAGGAGACTTTGCCACTAAAGGAGAGAAGGTATGGAAGGGCTTTGTCCACTGAATGCTGTCTTTCTAATTTTGCACAAATTCTGAAGTATAAAGAGAAGCCAGGTCAAAATTCAGTTTCGCCAGCCACATTCACCTCTGACCTGGAAAACAGGTTTTCACATATGAGCACCTGAGAGCAGTGGTGGCTGGTACTGGTTGGGAGCAAGACTGATTTGAGGCTGACTCACCTGAGGGCTTCGTACATGCACCCAAGTGGAGGATGGGCTGAGTCAGCAGAAGAGAGACATGCTGAGGTCAGAAGTCCGTTAGAGTTGACATGGATCCAGCATAATTAACGACCCTTCTTAAATCCATAATTCAGTCAATGTGAAGATGTGAATATTCAGTCAATGTGAAGATGTGAATGCTGGAAAGTAGTGTGAATTTCTTTGTTTGTGTATCAGGAAAAGGTTCTTTTTTTTTACTTTTACATATTCAGTGTGATGTATAAAAAATTGCTATAGCTGTTAGTACTGATGTCTTTCTCTCTTTAAAATTATTTTAGGGTCAAAAAGGTGAACCTGGATTTCAGGTAAGTACTAAATTCTTGTTTATCATTATTATTTTGTGTGAAAGACCATAATGTGTTGTATTTAAGTTACCAACTTATTTCACTGTAAATGTAATATTTACTTAATGTTTTCTTTAAATATATGAATGAATCCAACTTCTTCTCCTTTTGTTTTTCAAGGGAATGCCAGGGTTTGGAGAGAAAGGTGAACCTGGAAAACCAGGCCCTCGAGTAAGTGCTTTCAAAAGTCCTTTTATTTCTTATTATGAAATCATTGTCCTGTTATTCCTAGAATCGCAAGTTCAGGAAACAAGAATGGAAGAGACTGGTAGGGGTTTTCTGGTTTCTCGTGTTCCTCTCCTACTGGACTTTTCTAAAGCCCATGGGATTAGGAATGAAGAAAGCTGTCACTGTTTGAAAAACTACCCCAGGAGGTTAAGGCCCTTTGTTATTCAGATTACGTCCCCCAAAGCAGCCTGGGATAGGTGGGGGTCTCTTAGAAGAGCCGCCTGCCTGCCCACCTGTCCACTTGCTCAGAGCACTTGGGCCTTTTGCCACTGCCTTCCCAGGCCAGCTTGAAGCTCTGCCCAGATCCCAGACTGCACAGCCTTGAGCTGAGGTATCCACATGCTTCCCACCACCTGAAGCCTGGTCACAGGAGACCCACCCAGCTTCCAGTAGCCTGAGCACTTCCCATCTCTACCCTGAAACTTGCTTTCAAATAAATCTGCGTATCAGCTACCGAATACTCACGTGCCAGTAGGGAACTTTCTCTGGTGTTAGCAATGCTGCCAGATGTAAAGGATATCTTAGAAGGTTTGAAGCCAATTTGCCTCTATTATTTAAAAATTGAAAAGATCTCTTCTGCTGTAACTTTTTCTTAATTATTCAATATATACTCTACTCCTTGTTACTGTATTATTATCAACTTACACAGAGGTTTCCTATGAGAGATGATATATTAACTTGTATTTGAATCAGAGTCTTGGTGTTATAGCATATTTGCTATTATTATTCATGAAATACTGTTTAAATCTTTATTATGCAGGGAAAACCTGGAAAAGATGGTGAAAAAGGAGAAAAAGGGAGTCCAGTAAGTATTTCTCTGTAATTTAAAAAAGCAAGCTGTTGTCTTCATAATAGCTTACGACTGTTGTTGCCTCCTCTGTTTCATTTTAGGGGTTTCCCGGAGACTTAGGGTACCCAGGAACCCCAGGCCGAGAGGGCTTTAAGGTAAATGGTGGAACTGTTTTGAGTTTTTACCTTCAATTTGTAGTTCACTTAGAAGTTTTCTTTAAAATAAAGGACTACAGACTCATAAATAATTAAAATTGTTTATGATCCATATGCGTAAAAACACAGCCTAGTTTAGTGGTTTTTATTTCTGTGCATGAATTTTAAAAACAGGAAATATTTTCTTCAAATTTTTATGTACTTTTTGTAGCAGATTAACTTTTCCTGATTGTAAAACAATAAGAAATGCAGAAATAAAACTTACCTAATTTTTTGGTTACCTACTCAGAAATGGTCAGAGTTAGCAATTGTACTATGTACACATATGTACTTACACCTTTAAAAATGTTATTACATGATACATTCTGTTTTTTCATATAATGATATGATGTGGATATATTTCAGTGTCTGTAAATGTAGTTATATGTTAATGCTTTTAAAGTTCATGCCTTTTATTAACTAGTATTTAGGTCGCTTCCACATTTTTTATGATTACAACTATTTTTATTCACTTGTCTGATCGTTTCCCTGTCTTGAATTCCTAAAAAGTATAATTTTGGTAATATCATAATAACTATGTATAGTATCAAGTGGGTACTAGACTTGTCAGGGGGGAATCACTTCTTAAATTATATAAATGTCTAACTACTATGCTGTACACCTGAAATTAATATAAAATAATATTGACTGTCACCCATAATTGAAAAATTAAAAAAGAGGGGGAAAAAGGTGAAGGGGAATAAGAGGTTCAGATTTCCAGGTATAAAACAGGTAAGCCATGGGGATGTGATGTACAGCATAAGGAATATAATCAGTGATGTTGTGATAGCATGGTAGTGTCAGATGGTTGCTGGACTTACCACGGTGATCACTTCTTTAGGTATATGAATGTTGAATAACTATGGTGTACACCTGAAGTTAAAATAATATTGTGTGTTAGCTATATTTTAATAAAAATCTTTTTAGAAAAGTGTAGTTTGGGGGTTAACATTTAGACTCTTTTTTGAAAGCTTTTGCTGTATGCTTACAAATTATCTCCAGATAATTACTTCTATCATCTTGGGTCCCGTGCATTTGGCAAGTGCTTGTTATCAAACTTTAAAAACTTGTTGTCAGTATGAAAGGCAGAAAAAACTTACAATTGTTTTTTAATCATGTGACTGGGTAATGTAAATTTCTACTAAAATAATATAATATATAGAGTTGATCCTTAAACAACACAGCTTGGAAATGTGCAGGTTCACATATACATAGATTTTTTTTCAATAAATACATACAGACTGTAAGAGTATTTTCTCTCTCATAATTTTTTAAATAACTTTTTTCTCAAGCTTACTTTATTGTAGGAATACACTATAATACATGTAGCATATAAAATATGTGTTCATCAACTGTTTATGTTATTGGTAAGCCTTCTGGTCATAAGTAATTAAGTTTTTGAGGAATCAAAAGTTACCGGTATACAAGGATTTTTGACTGTACTGGGGGTTGGTACCCCTAACCTCTATGTTGTTCAGTGGTCAACTATAATTTTGAAATATTTATCTTTAGCAGTCAGTAAAAAACTAAGGAGAGGACCTCAAGGTTTGTTTATCAAAGCTGGGGACAAAGGGAGAAATCTCATATTTAAATAAGAAAAACTAAAAAGTTTAATTCGGATTTAGTGCCTAAGTTTAATGCATTAATTTAAAAGGAAAAAAATATACATTTGTGGAAAATGTGCATATCTTAGGACTTTTAAAAATATTATTATGATGTTTGTGTTAAGAACATTAGATAGAAAACAATATCTTTGTTTTTTTTCATACAATATGGATTAAATTAATCCTCACTGTGATCAGAAAAGAAAAAAAAGTAAATATCCTTTTATTATGACTTCTAATGCAGATATAGATAATCTTAGCACCTAAAAACCTCAAATAAAATGATTTCTTTAAGAAAATATATTTAGAAATCATAAACTTTCATATCATTTTATTTGAATTATTTTCATCTTATTGAAAACTATGGTGTACTATTTCAGCTTACAAAGATGCTATTAAAGTTCTCAGGGGCATCATGAAAGCAATAGAACAAAAATTATGAACTCGCTTGTGATGTGAATAGTTAGCCTCCCGTTTATATTTTGTAGAAATTTTTATTTTCATATGTCACACTATGTAAAGCAAAATGATAGGTATTTACTTTTGTTATAACAGTTACAGAGTGCTTTAAGCCAATTGCAATGAGAGATGCTAAGGAGAGTAAAATAATTTTAGTGTGCATTGGGTACAATCTCAAATTTTCCGTTAAAAAAATTAACTCTGTTTTCTGCAAGACACACTCTTTATAGTTAAAAAATACAATATAATTTTAAAAGGTTAAATTATTTTTTCTTTTTTAGGGAGACAAAGGTGAAGTAGGTCCTCCAGGCCCACCTGGAACTGTGAGTAAGAGTAACGTTTGCTAGTCTGTGAGAGTGTGTGACATGAAGAAAGGAGATGGTGCAGAACAGTTACATATGCCATATGCTCCACAACATTCCTAGCATTATATTTTTATGAAAAGGAGCTGCGTATAATTGAAATAATAGTTTTATAATTTGTATGAATTATAAAATGTATTTATTAAAACACCTCTCCTTTTCCTCCTCCTTCATCACTACTTCTTGACTTCCGCATGTCTTGAAATAATCAGAAATGTGTTAGCCTCTCCATCCATACTGCTATCATATACAGCACTGACCACTCCCATGCCACATGGTAATCGTGTGTTCTGTAATTCAGGTCATCGGCCCAGGACCCTTGGGAGAAAAAGGCGAACGGGGCTACCCAGGATCTCCGGGGTTGAAAGGAGAGCCAGGTCCCAAAGGTAAGTTCCTTTCCTTTTGCTTTCCCTTCCTCCCCGCTTCCCTTCTTCCTCTTTCCCTGCCTCTGCCTTTCTTTCCTCCTTTCCTTCTCTTTCTTCCATTTTTGACCTATACTCATTTGCGTTTTGAAAACGTCTGCAGGACCATGTGGGGATGGAGTCCTGTTCGAGCTTATGTTTCATTGTTGCATTGGCTCCTCAGGGGCCCTTCTCTGGCAGCTCTGTAGCTTCAGGGGCTCTGGGTTTTCTCCGGTTCAGCCTTTCTTACTCCCCTTGGCCGCGAGGACTCATGAGCACGGAATTATAACCATACATCACCGGTGGGCCAGTCTCAGTTTGTCCAACTCTCTTTGTCTTTTTAGGCTTCCCAGGCTCGCCAGGCCGGCCAGGCCCTCCAGGTGAGCACCCTTAACTGGTCTTGCAACGTGGTTTGTGTTCTGAATATATTTATCTTGTGAATGACATATTTGCATAAAATGGCCAACAATTTTGTTGCACATTTTTCTAATGATGAAAGTGAGATGTGTTCATAGGAAAGTGTTTATTTTGTAAGGTACAGGTTAGCATGTAGTTATAAACATGTATTTAATGGGTAGGACTTCATATATCTGTCATATGTATTCACATCTACTCTTCCTTAAAGTTAATGTGTAGGAAGCATTTGACTGTCAGCATTTACATGGTAAGATGTCTGCCAATTTAATTTGTTGTCACTTGTCTAAGCTGGTCCCCTTTCAGTGATGGTTACTAGTCATTTTATCTTGAACAGAGTTAAGAACATTAGTTTGTGCTATTGATGTTAAGCTTGTATTGTGATTATTTACGTGCTATTTTGTCCTGGTTTCAGGCATCCCGTTACCAGGGCAGGTTGGTGCTCCTGGCTACCCTGGTGAGAGAGGAGAAAAAGGTGACCAAGGATTTCCAGGGCGGTCTTTGCCAGGATCAAGTGGAAGAGATGGACTCCAGGGTCCTCCCGGGCCCCCTGGGCCCCCTGGACAGCCAGGCCATACGAGTAGGTTTTCCCTAGGACCATTTCATGGTGTCTCATTGAGGACGGATGCCAGGGGTAGAGCTGGGCCCGGTTGCTGAGAGAGCTCCAGTGTTCACATGCAGTGCAAAAGGCTGGTGTGCCCAGTGATTTATGGATTACTTACATCCCACTTGGATATTTTTGCAAATTAGTCATATTACAGAAAGGAATTTTGTAGTAAAAATAAATCATGAAACTGGCTTAAAGAAATCAGAAACCTGTTAACCAGCCCTGAGTCTCCTGCAGTTGAGTTGTACAGTTCTTACTGAAAATAAAATGTATTCTAGTTCCTCTTGAGACACAAACTAATATTAATACATGCGTGCATATGCACACACACACACACACGAAGAGGGAATCGTATGGGTACATGTTGTTAGGTGGTAACATAATGAAGGACTTCAAATTTGAAAGGTACTGTGCACGGATTTTTCTATGACAGTCCTTCATCAAAGCTAAGCACAGAACAGTAAACTCTTGACTCAGTTAAGGGGTCCTATGATCCCAAAGTAATACCAATATGAAGTGTAAAAAAATTCCAGAGAATTTAAGTTAATAGTGATAATGGGAATAAGTTCAGATTTCCAAAGTAGGTTCTGCTAATCCTCTGAGGTGTTGATGGAAGATGTATTTCTACGCCTTAAATACCAGGTGGTTTATTTTCTAGAATTTAAACACATCATTGTGAAAGGGAGTTTTCATAGATGAGCCTCCGTAAGGAGGCCAGGTATGAACTCACTCAGTGGAGAGTTGATTTCGGATTTGAACAGATCAGCATGAATTTTCTTTGATGTGTTCCTCATGGGTGGGGAAGAAGGATGGATGATTACCTGTAACTTTATGGGGACTTCCTTTCCTTCTCTCATGGTGTTGTGAAACATGGAGAATGCAGATAAAATATTGAAGTCCTAGAGGTACTCAATCCAAAGTCACTTTTCCTCTCTGTGTCTGAGAGAAGTTCTGAGCATCAGAAGAATCTTTGGGTCACTTATTCATTCAATATGCATTGAGGTGCCTACCCTGGAGCAGTGACAATATTCACAAAACAGTCCTGCCCGCCCCATGCAGTCTATGGGGGAATGTAAACCACATGAATAAATAAACCGTATGGTATGTAGAAGGTGACAAATACAGGGTAAAGATAAACAGGAAGGGCAGTATGGAATTCTAGTGGTGGAGCTGTGTGGGTCATGGGGTTGTAATTTTCAATAGTGATTGGCAAAGACATGAAGTGGGTGGGGAGCTGTGAGGAAAACATTTATTTTGAGGGTATTTGTAATTGCCAGTATTTAAATATGAACACATTTTATATAAAGATATGAATTTTCCCACTACTGTTAATTGAGTAGGATGTGTTGACTGAACACTTTGTAATATCTACCACGTCACTTTTCCAGGTGGACCTTTTTAGTCTATGTTACTTAAGTGATTCACTGTCACGGAGCATTAAGAGATAATATACAAATGAGATTTTCATTCAGATGTACAGTGTATGCTAACGAGGCTACATCTTAAAACTAATTGCCACCTTGGGACCTATCAGCTGCCCATTAAGCATAGAATATAGAGACTTCTCCATCCTGCTTCTGCCTGTGTTCTCCTCCCACGTGGAGGCAGCCGGCCCCAGGCCGCCTGTGACTGCCCAGGCCCCGCCTGTGAGCAGCCAGTGTGTGCACCTGTCCAATCTGAACTTGCACTTGAGAACTCCTCAGAACTAGTCATATTCTTGCTTTAGACTTAAGATTGTTTTAAATTGGTTTTGATGAGGATATAAAGTTGCTTTCTTACCAGGAATATGATGGGATTTTAGTTGAGATGAGGTCAGCAGGAGGTATGTTCTGAAAAAGAAAAATAATAGTTTATATCGATCAGTATTCATGAAGCTACATTTTCAGAATCAGGGAGTTCATACACCCTTAGCTGGCAGGGTTGGAATGCCAGTTCTCTAAAGTCAGAAATTTAGGGTCTGCTCTTTGAAGCATAAATATGGACTCCGTTCTGTTCAAGACTGATGAAGATCTGTGAGCCAGGCAGGAAAGCACCCAGCAGCAGCCATTGGACCCTGCAACAGAGTTACTGCTACCCCCCCTCCCCCCCAACCCCTGCCAGGTCTCTTTACTGCCTGTATTTTTTTTTTTTAAGATTTATTTTATTGTTTTTGACAGAGACAGAGAAAGACAGAGAGAAGGGGGAGGGCCCAGAGCAGTCTCCATAGTTGAACTTCATCAACTTTTGACCTGGTTTTGTTCCACACAAGTGGGTGGGGCTGCACAGGTTAGGAACTGGGCTGGGGCCTCCAGCATGGGAGGCATGTTCCCTCAAGCCAGGGGCCGAATCAGGGGACAAGAACCAAGCTGGGGGCCTCCTGCATGGGAAGCACACTGCAGTTCAGCATATGGGTCCACATGGGCTGGGGCTAGGATTCGATCCTCGGTCCCTAGGGCTGCAAACTGATCACTTAACCCACTGAGCCATCTTGGCTTCCCTACTGGCTGTATTTTGATGAGAGAAGCTCCTGGGAAAACACAAGCAAGCAAGCAATCAACAAAGCAAGAATGCTTTCTTCCTGAACTTCCATCCTTACACCTTTGAAACTAACTTTTTCCTCTGAGCTCTAAACAAAGTCATAGAATAGGGAGGTTTTGGCCCTTTTTTAGGCCTTTGTGTTTGGGAGATCGAACCCATCATAGCCCATTTGATACCTGTGAAAAAGAGAGACAGCTGGGGTGGGGCAGGGGAGAGGTTGATCCTGGCTGATGCACGCAAGCCGGAGGGTGGGCCCCACAGCAGAACGCAGGGACTTGGGGTGTTAGGCCTCTCTCCTCGTCCTCTCTCCATCCTGGTGAGAAAACAGTATGGAGGGGTGAGGAGGGAGGCAGGAGATGTAGCTCACAAGTGTTTAGACTGTAGTCCTTGATGGGAATACTCTGGCAGAAGCTGTAAGTCAGGGGTATCCTATCCTTTAGCTTCCCTGGGGCACATTGGAAGAAGAATTGTCTTGGGCCACACATAATATGCAATAACACTAAGGATAGCCGATGAGCTAAAAAAGAAAAATCACAAAAAAATCTCATAATGTTTTAAGAAAGTTTATGAATTTTTGTGGGGCTGCATTCAAATTCATCCTGGGCTGCGGGGTGATAGGTTTGCTATAGGTTAAATTACTCCGGTTTTTTTTTCCCCAAAAAAATATTGGAGAAGGAAATATAAGTTATTACGGTGTGCATCTGAACTATAAAACAAAACTTATTTTTTTCACTAGAACCCACAGCAGATGGTGTTTTTATCAATGCAATTCATTTTCATGCTTCTTCACATAAATGATGCTCAGAATTGAATAGGAACAATGAATTAGAGGCATTTCCCCATGGATAGTGTATCTCTAAAATAATGATTACTTTGCTATAAACTTGTTTAGGAAAAATAAGGAATAAAGTGGTTCAAGTTTCAGCTTTGACTTCATAGATATGTTGATGGTGGACAAACTACTTAACTTGCTTAAGCCTCAGTTTCTTAATCTGTAAAATAAATTCTGATGGCATGTACTTTGCAAGATAAAATGGAAGCAAGGTACAGGACAGGGCTAATGAGCTGGAATATGGTTTAGAATTATACAGTAGAAATTTCAGAAGTGATGACTTGTGATGGTGAGTGAATGCATGAATGTGATGTGTGCTGCTCACATTTTTCAGGTTAATATACTGGATTGTCGGTGAGCAAACTAAAGTTGGATTTCTAATGCTTACCAAATGACATGAAAACAGTTTGGTTTTATAATAGAGATTGAATTAGAGTGGAAATACCTAGCTTCAGTTAGGTGGGAATGCTTCTATAACTTTAAAAATCCATTTCAGATGGAATTGTGGAATGCCAGCCTGGACCAATCGGTGACCGGGGTCCTCCCGGAAGTCCAGGGCAGCCGGGGTTGGCAGGCGAAGTTGGAGAGAAAGGTAAGAGATTAATTGTTTTGAAAATGATGATTGTGCTTGGGCATATAATACCTATCTATGTACTTACTGGCTTTGGGTCAACATGGGTGTTCTCTTCCTTTATTTGAAACTCCCCTCAAAGTTGATGCTAGGATTTGTTTCCCTACAATTCTGCTAGAATTTACTTATTGTTGGGATTTCGAGTGACAGCTGTCACCTGGGAGGCAAGGGGAATATGTGGCCCTGTTGTCGGTTACTGCCCTGTACCCTCTCTGTGGCCAGCAGGTTAAACTCTCTGATGTCTTAACACAGTATTTCAGTTCAGAGTTTGGGAGTTCTCTTCTCAAAGAAGGCACATCTGTTCTTCAAGGCAAATCACAAATGTGGACATAGGGTACTCACCATGTAATCAGTGCGAGCAAATCTGCTGCTGCTGATGGACCAACTGACTCTACCCTGGGCTCAATTTTATTTTTAAGTTTTTCAAGTGTTTGTTGTAACATCAACACAGGACATGTCACAATTCCTTTACAACCTTGAAAAGAAGAGTGGATAATCGCTGCAGCAACAGTTCTTTCTTAGAGTGTAATAAACAAGGGTCATTACAACATTTATTTCTCTTAGCACCCAGAGAGTAGAACAAATAGGACCCCTGCCTGAATCTACCCCATTGTGTACCATTTCTGGCTGTGGATTGCAATCAACTTTTGCTCTTGAAAAGTCTAAAACACATGCTTCATGAAAAATAGTTTCAGACAACATCTTAGAATTTTGGCAGCCGGACAAGTTCAGGACCTTAGATGGATGTGATTTTAGAAGTCATTATAGGGGATTGGGGTTTGTGGGGGAGAGTACCACCAATCAGAGTGTCATTGGTTTTCAGTGAATCTCTCTAGGTACCAGTGTTTAGTACTTTCTGAGATGGGCTGTTCCATCTTATGAGTATGACAGCCAGTGCTCAAAAGGTTCTTTGTACTGAGATCTTATTTAGAGAAGCCTCTTTCTTCCCGTGTCTTCATATTCTGCTGGAGAGCCGTCAGCCTTCCCAGTGTCAGTACCTCTTCCTGCCCACTTCCAGACTCCTGAGCAGAGATACCCATGGGATCCCAAGGTGCCCAGAACTTAGCTGGGTTGTTAGCAAACTTGCGCATTTTTGCATGCATCCCACGGAGGGGCTCCTGTTCTGCCCCTGGGAAGAATGCAAAATGAAGCAGTGTACCTCTCTCAGAGTTCAGAGACTCTGGGTTTTTTCCTTTGGTTTGTTTTTTGTTCCTGACAATGGGGTCTGCAGGAGTGGAGTGTGCAATAGCAGTGCGGGGGGCTGGGGCACTCCTGTCAGGGCGAGGGGATGGGGGTGATGCGGACCAGCCTCTATGACTTCCAAGCTTTTCCGTGTACACTCTGCTCTATGGTAATAAACCTGATTTGTGCCTAGAAGCCAGACATTTGGAGGTTTAGGAAATAGGAATCTCTAAGACACCCTAAAGCCTTTCAGCTTAGTTTGAAAGTCAAGACATAAGATGTTAGAATTTCCAAAGAAAGGCATTACCTCCCATTTTTCTGTTTTGTGATCTTTCTATTTTTCGATCTCAGTGTCAGGGCAGTTATTTGTTCTTGTTTTCATGGCTTCTTATTCCCAGTGATCATCTGTCAGCCCATAACGTGAGTTTAAGTCCAGGAGTGATATGTGCGGTTTGCTAACAAGTACTAAAATAACAATGGAAAGTTTTAGAGTTAGAAACAGAATTATAATGATCAAAAATTTTTAGGCTGATGGGCAAAAGTGGATTTTGGAACACTTTTTAGTGATTTGTTGCAAATGCACCAGTGGTTACCTGCGAATTGTGCCCAATGAGTGGCATACACAGTGTATTAGCAGTTGGCAGGTGTCAGATGCAGAGGGTAGATCATTGAGAAACAAACATTTGAACACATCACTATTAAACACTTCTTTGCCCTTTTATATTCTGTCACTATGTGCAGAGGATTCTGTTCATGTGTTACACATAAGGACCCCTGTGTTTCCTGTTTTAGGTCAGAAAGGAGAGGGTTGCCTCGTCTGTGACTTAACAGGACTTCGTGGACCCCCTGGACCACAGGGACCCCCAGGAGAAATAGGTAAGACCTCCAATGTGAAAGGAACTGGGTCAGAATTTGTTTCAATGGGTTGGAACCTTCACAGTGAAATGTATCTTACTCCATGAAAACCTAGTTTTTCATATTCAAAACTAAAGAATTATAATGAGAATGTTAAGCCGTATTTCTAGGCTTTGTCCACTTTTTTGAAAATTATTAAGATAGCCTATACATTTAGTCATAAAAGTTCTGAATAAAAGGGTAGCAATGTATAGTTCACTCGGCTTCCCCAATTTCACTATCTCAAAAGAAGTTAACTGAATGCTCTTGCTTGTTGTGGTCCCTGGGGGTGGGCTGGAGGGACTTGAAGCCATCCTGCTTCAGTGTTATGTGTATGCATTTGGGGAAACTTTCACCTTTTTAGAGTCAATCTTGAGCATTTTCATCATTACTTTTGAGATTCTTCAAACATCATCCACTTCGTATAAAAACATTTGCATTTTTGAATCTTGAAAAAATTGAAATGCTTTTGAGTTATTAGAAAGTACCTCATCAAGGATGTGTTGTAATTTTTCCTCTGTCTCTTATGAAAGGTTTCCCGGGACAGCCAGGTGCCAAGGGCGACAGAGGTTTCCCTGGCAGAAATGGTCTTGAAGGACTGCCTGTAAGTAAGCCTGTCTGAGTTCATATCCCTATTAGAAATGGCCACCAAGCAAACGAAAAAGGAGTATATTCCCGCATTCGCAAGTATAGCTTTGCCTTATTTGGGAGCTGGTAAAGTATCTCTTGGTCCAGCCGTCTAGAATTACTCCTGTGTCCTTCCTCACCCCTCCACCTGAGAATGAGCAGGACTGTTTGAACTAAACCTGCACCTCAGCTACCCTTCTTCTCACTTGGTCAGAATCCAGTTGCCACTCACCTGTGTCCAGGTGTAGCCAAATGCTGGTGTGTCACTTTCCCACGGGGTCTCTGGGAATTCTTGAAACAAATGGTGTCACCAAGAGTCAACTCTTGGCAGCTATACTGCTGAGTTAATTTGTCCTTCTGCACAGTCATTGCTTATCATACTAGATAATTTAAAACCTTGTCATGTGAGTGAGTAAGTTCAGCACTCATAGCTTCTATGGAGAGAGGAGGAAAAATGACCGTTTTCCTTCTAGGAATTTGAAATATTTTTTTATTCTCCTTACAGATACATATTTTGAAAATTCCTATCATCAACATCTGTTGTAAAGATACTTTTACAAATCTGTAAATTAAATATCTCAGTCACGTGAACCTGAAACTTTTCATTTAATCAAAATACCAGCTTCTTAGCTTTTCTATTTTGTTTTAAAAGAAGCCATTGAATAGAATAGTAATACTCTTAAATATTGCAGGACATTATTTTAGTGTGTATAACCATGTATTTCTAAAGCTTTTAAACTTTAGGATATTGTTCTCATACCTTCTTGGTTCTATTTTTTTTTTTTAAGGTAGTTAATCTTTTTCTTTTTATTAAATTTATTGAGGTATATTCTTCTAAGTCCTGTAAGCATTAATCACTTTCTACAATTCCATTCATTCCCTTTTTCCTTTTTTCTTTTGTCATAAATTGAATGTAAAATCTTTAGCATTATTCTTTTTTTGTTGTAGCTCTTTAATAGTTGTAATTAAAAAAAATTACTGGAAGCTTCTATAAAGACAGGTCATGGCAAAAGTGAAATAGGAATGAAGCAGCTGGAATTCAGCAATAGTTTTCTCCTTTTGAAGTTCTATCTTGAGATCCTGCTTTCCAGAACTTCCCTGGGGCCTGGGGAGCTAAGTTAGAAGTCACACTTGTTTAAAATATTTCT
Organism: Craseonycteris thonglongyai; assembly: GCA_004027555.1. NCBI lineage: Eukaryota > Metazoa > Chordata > Mammalia > Chiroptera > Craseonycteridae > Craseonycteris > Craseonycteris thonglongyai. The sequence goes on along the minus strand of PVKE010014516.1, from coordinate 6,995 downwards.
AAATACATTAGAAGTTCACATAGCTGAGAAGCCCCAACTGTGGTAGAGATCAAAGATAGGAGAACTTTGAAGGGGTGAAAAAGGATGCTTTTAACTTCTGGACATAGTCTATCTCCTTGGCCTTTCTGGAATCCTTCCTGCCTCCACTCTGCCTGATACCAAGTCCAGACACCCATCCCTCCAGCCCCAAGTCGAATGAAAGTGGATAAAGAGGAAAGGGATGAGAGAGAAGGATTGTTAAGGGCTCATGATAATGAAGAAAATCAAGAAAACATACAAGAAAAATTCTAATCCCCAATGCCTTCTCCATGAGGCGCTTCTTTCTATAGATGGAAAAAGTTAAAAATAAATTGTTTTATGGGTAAGTAATTTAACTGAACAGATAGTAAGTCTCCTTTTATTTGAAGCTATATCACAGCTCCATGGTTTCACAAGCTCAGAAATGTGGTTCTCTTATGTTGAATTTGGCTGGAGGCTGAAAGAGGTGCCCAGGAACCAGTGGGACATATAGGAAAGTGGATTAAATGAAAAAGTGATGAAGTGCTTTGACTCTTCATTTAATTTAGGCAGTACTCCTGTGACATGTTCTTTTGAAAGCCAAGTGTTTGATTTGGGGAAAGAAGAACAGAGCACAAGAGGCTGGCTCCTGACTGAGATGTGGAAGCCCAAGTTGCCCTGAGCAGGCTGCATGGTCTTAGAAGCAAATAATTGGAACAAACTCCTGGCTTTTCCCACAGTGGCACCACTTTTTAGAAGCAGACCTTATAGTTTTAAGATCTTCTCCAGTTTATGTAGCCAATGCTAAATTTTCATGGCAGGATTTGATTCCGTAACATTTATCTTAAGGGGTGTAGATCAAAAGACCTTTCAATAGTATAGGATTAAGAATGTCTGTGACACAGTAACCCCATGAGAGATCCTAGGGTCATCAATGTCACTTAAAAAAAAAATCTAGATATCTCCCTTGAATGATAGCTGATGAGGTGATCATTAAAATAAAAAAATTATATTTTCTCACCCTGTGCTTATAGTATTAGAAAACTTTATATTTTCAGGTTGTAAATAATGGCCTGAAATAACATAATGGTACTTCCAGGTTGAGAAAAATTTATATTGGTTATAATTTCTTACATTGGTATATACTTTTTATTGGTGAATCGTGCCAATTCAACATATATTTCCACCAATACCTCCCTAGATGCCGACATTAAAGACACAAAGTTAGAAAGCCTTGGTCCTGCACTCAAAACCCTGAAAAATTAGCGTAAAAACAGAAGTGAGGGGAAGCCGGGATGGCTCAACGGGTTAAGCGCTTGCTTTGCAGCTCTGGGGACCAAGGATCGAATCCTGGACCTGGCCCATGCAGACTCATATGCTGAACTGGGGTCTGCTTCCCATGTGAGAGACCCCCAGGTCAGTTCTCACCTCCTGGTTCGGCCCCTGGCTCGGGGGGTGTGCCTCCCATGTGGGAGGCCCCCAGCCCAGTTCCCGCCCTGTGTGGCCCCTGTTCACCTGTGTGGAACAAAACCATGTCAAAAACTGATGAAGTTCAACTATGGAGACTGCTCTGGGCACCCCCCCCTTTTCTTTGCCTCTCCCTGCCTCTGTCTCTCTCTCTGTCAAAAACAAAAACAAACAAACAAAAAAAAACCAGAAGTGCAAGCAAAAATTCCTAATAAACAAAGCAATGTTTATAATGACCGCACATCACACCATGGAAATATGGGAGAGAGTAGCCTGTGCCTATCAGGAAAGGCTTCACAAGAGGAGCCTAATATTAGCTGAGATTTAAGGATGTATAGGAGCTAATATGTAGTCAAGAAAAAGCTACAGAATACCACAACACCTTTCAACTAAATAATGACTTTTCCGCGATCCTCTGCTAAACTTTCTGGCAGGTTGCTATGCTTGGGACAAGAGCAAATAGATGGGGCTTCTTCTGCCTTCGGAGTAGATCTGAGTGAAGTATCATCCGTTACAAGGGGCACTTCCTGCCCAGGGCCAGCTCCAATCAGTGTACCTGTCCAGAACTCTCTGCCACGATAGGAATACCCTGTCTGTGCTGTCCATTTTGGCAGCCACTGGCCAGTGGTGGCTGTTGAGTCCTTGGAGTATGGCTAGTGTGACTAAAGCGCTGAAGTTTTAATGTTACTTAATTAACAATTTTGAATAGTGCTGGGCAGTGCAGACTTGTTGCTGACTCTCCATGCTTCTGGAAGTATGCTGAGTGGTGTTGATTGTGCATCTAAGAAAGTGTCTCTGTGCTGTGCTTTGTATGGGAAGAACAGCCGCTCCCATTCCTTAGCTGGCGTTATTTCAGCTCTTTGGAAGCAATATGGGCAGGAAAGTAAGTCAGCCCCTTTTAGGTGAGTCCCAGATTGACCATTTGCTTGACTTTGTGTAGGCCTCTGAACCTCTGCGAGCCTCGTCTCCACAGTCAATAGGCAGCTTTTACGAGATAACAGCTAACTCTTCAGCACTCATGTGGCGTGGGGCTGAAGTACAGGGTTGCAACCAGAAAGGAGCACTTTCTGACTATATTAGCTTGGATATGTCACTGAACTATTTGGAGTATTAGTTCTCTTGTCTGCTAAGAAGTGCTTTCAGTATTTCCCCTGCAGAGTTGGGATAAGAATCAGAGCTGACTTAACAACAGTTGGGACACATAGAAAAGATGAAATACAGTCATTTGTGACAATATGGTCGGGCCCTGAAAACATCTTATTAAGCGAAATAAGTCAGACTGAAAGAATCAAGAAACATATGACCTCACTTATAGGTGGAATATAAAACTGAAAGGAACAAAGAAACAAAAACTTATGGACACACTCAGTAGTTTGGTGGTTACCTGAGGGTAAGGAGGGAGTTGAAAGGAGGAGTTGGGAGTGGGTACCAGATATATGGTGATGGAGGGAGAGCTGATTCTGGGTGGTGAGCACATAATGCAATGCATAGACAATGTAATGTAGAGTTGTATGCCTGGAAACTATGTAGTTGTTGCCAACCAATGTCACCCCAATAAATTTAACAATTAAAAAAAGAAGTCATGTAATAAATGGTATTCATTTTTTAAATCTAAAGATTGTATGCATTTTGGCATGTCTCTTGTCTTCCAACTCCTTCCCCTGAGAAGTTTATATTACACATACACACACAGATGTGTGTATGTGTGTGCTTCCCATATACCCAAGAACCCTTTGAGAGGAAGTTTATGAAAAATAATTCTAATTAAATAAATTGTGCAAGAATTTAAATTCTGTCCAGTCAGCAGGAAGGCTGAAGAGATTTCTTTCTCAGGACTAAGAGAACAAGTACCGGTAACTGAGACAATTATTTAAAACCTTAGCTATTTTCCTTGTGAACCCCAACTCATAGTGGCTGGAGGAGAAACCATCTATAAATGTGGACATTCCTTGCAGATTTAACTTTCCAGGAACTGAAAAATGTCCTAGTGTTTGTCTCTTGGAAAAGTCAATTCTAATGTATTTTGCTGACTACTCAAAATAACAATTTTAGAGCTAACCAGTGCTTACTTCCTAGAGCTTCCTGTCTCCCTGGTGCCCAGGAAATCCTTATCTCTTCCAGAATTTGGGGTTTGAGAATGAAAGGAAACCTGTGCAATTTCAGTAATGACAAGACTTAGAGAAAATATGGCTCTTCTCAACCCTCACCAATTCCGCAACCATCTGCACCTAGCTGCCAGTTCTCTAGCTCCTGGGCCTGGGAAGTCACACATTTAGTGCCTTCTAATAGTTGCCTAAATGTTCTTGTGAGTGATTAACAGTAGGAAGGGATAGGAAAGTTACTTACAGACCAGTCTACAAGCTGAGTGCCCAGTGCCACATCACTCTTTTACCCCCTCGCCACCCCATCCTTTTTCAATGTGTTTGGAATACCTAATAAGGATGTTTTTAAAGTGTTTTAAAGAGAAGCACAAGAAATGAGGTCTTATCAGAGCTTTGTTACAACTATTTGATTTCCCCTAGAAAATTAAGTAGGAGCTCTAAACCCACTGCCATTTTTCAGTGAGGTGGCTTCTTGATTTTGTTGTTGACTATGTAATCAATTATGCTGTTTCGTTCTTTGAGTGGATGTCTTCAGTGGCATCCATAAGGTTTTGCTCTTGTAGGGCCCTCAAGGAATACCAGGGCTGATGGGCCAGCCAGGAGCCAAGGGAGAACCTGGAGAGATTTACTTCGACATGCGACTCAAAGGTGACAAAGGAGACCCAGGTTTTCCAGGACAACCCGGTATGCCAGGCAGAGCAGGGTCTCCTGGAAGAGACGGCCATCCAGGTCTGCCCGGCCCCAAAGGCTCCCCGGTATGTTTATTTCTAGACTTTGAACATGAACTTTACAAATGGTTATGCAAAGAGTGAAGAAATGAATACTTTGTATCTTATCTATGCATTTTAACTTGTATGGTGATTTTCATAAACGTGAACTTGTTTCATGGTTCATGGGAAAACTTAAGTCTATAAACCTACATTGATGGTGTTAATGGTGTTGGCAGTGTTGACTTGAATAATTTCATGATAATGGATCAGTGCCTTCTGATATATTTGGGGGAAATGAAAAGACTTCCAAATGTCAGAAGGGAACTAGAATTTGAAGTTAATGGCATTTAAGTCATCCTTTAAAAGAAGATTCCAGATGTAAATACTTTACTCTTTGAAGTGTCTCTCTGTGTGGGATAAGGGGGGGAGGGTGATTGCTCAGCTTAGGGAAAAGAATACTGGCTTCTTGTGCTAACTACAAGTTGACCTTTGTAGAAGGGTGGCAGTAAATAAATAGCATAAACCAGTTAAACTCTGATACTTATTTACTACAGATGGTGGAAAAATGTGACATGTTGGTATGTCTACTGATAGTGTATCTTTTTCTCTTTTCATCTCAGGGTTCAATAGGATTAAAAGGAGAACGTGGCCCCCCTGGCGGAGTTGGATTTCCTGGTAGTCGTGGTGACATTGGCCCTCCTGGGCCTCCAGGGTTTGGCCCCATTGGTCCTGTTGGTGACAAGGGACAAGCAGGCTTTCCAGGAAACCCTGGACCCCCAGGCCAGCCAGGTGAGGCCTGAGGACCTCAGGTACAGCACAGAGGTGCCCAAGAGCCCTGGGTTCTGTGACAGGGGGACCTGGGGACCTGGGTTTGGTTTCGTTCTTCCAGGTGTGACCTGGGTAGGTCCTCTTTTGGCTCTTCTGTACCTGAAATGTGTAGGATCTGGATGAAAAGAATTTGAATTTGTGGATGATTTTCCTTATAAATGTATAGTATTTAGCAGCTAAAGTCAGCCTTTTATGTGGAAGTGATACTAACAGAAGCCCATTTTTTTTTTCTCTTCAACTATTTTCTGTGTTTCTCCAATGCACGGTGCATTTCAGCTTCTGGATATCCCAAGCAACTTACTCTCCACTCTCCACTGATATGCCCCTGCCTGTTTGCTAATTCTATAGCAGCATCAACTTCACTATTTCTATTTAATTCCATGTTGGTTTCAGTCATTTGCTGAATGTTTTTTCGTGCTTTTGTGTGCCAAGCACTGCTTGAGGTGATCAGAGAGTAAGCAAGGCAGATGCAGCCCTACCCTCCCGGAGCTCACTGTGCAGGGTTCGGCAGAGAATGTGGGAAAAGGTCGATGTGAGGGCTTCTCACAGACATTCTCTAGTGCATCCTTATTATCAGGGACAAAAGTGCACAAGGGGAAGCCCCACGCCTTGACCACAGTAGGCTCTCAATAATTTATTAGTTGAATATGATTCAGGATAGAAATGGAACACTCATATATCATGCCCTAGAAAATGCTAGAATGAGAAGAGCAGAGGCCAGGAATGGCTTGAGTAGAATGGAGGGAAGTAAGTGTGCTTTACTAAGACACATTTTACAAATTATGAAAATGAATGAAGGGAATGATTAAAATAGTGTGACTAGTAAACGCTGAAAAACATACTAAGTAGCTAGATAATCAAAATTATTCAACAAGAACTCTGTAGAAGCAATTGCACTACAGCCTTCTTGTTCACAGATTTGCCAGTTCTGTCATCAGCCCTATATCTAGCCCAAGTTTTATCAATTTCTATCCCCTTTGGGAACTGTTATTTCCTTATTAAAACATAGTGTAAAGTTCATAAGCACTCTGTCACAGGAAATATTAACTAGTCATTGAATGGAGTCCAAGTTTAGTGTCCAAATATATCATTATTACCCTCATTGTGAGAACATTGGTTACTTAGCGCCAAGTTATGACTCCATTGATAATTCTTCCTTGTTTAGCAAGAACCATTTCTTTTGTGACTCCTTTGGAGGCAGAGAAATACTGGGTTTGACTTGGAAAGACCCCTGGCCTTGGAAATGAGACCTCTGATCACTTCTCCATAGCTCTTGGTTCCCAAACCAACATAATTATAAGTGTTCTTTGTGCCTGTGGAAATCTGAAAACTTGCAGAGCTATAAAAAGGAATCAGGCTTTCTTCTGACCAGAAACTGCCATCAATAAAACCAACTGGGGCGCATACCGTATTTTCCGGCGTATAAGACGACCGCGCGTATAAGACGACTCCCTAATTTTACAGTTAAAACATAGGTTTAGGCCTATATTCGCTGTATAAGACTACTCCCCACTTCCGAGGCAACACCAGTTCTTTTTTTAATTAAATTTTTAATGAATGACATTTTTCGAACATACCGTAATATACCGTACATTGATACGATAAATGGAAGGTCTCTTCACAAATGGCAATGCCATGAACTTGACCAAGAAACAAGAAATTTAAAAGAGAACATTAACAATGATGGCATGCTCTGGAAAGAAAATTACATGAAGAACTTGCAGAAAACGCTTGTTTGTGACTGACTGGGATGATAAGAGGTTTTTCTAGGCAGAGGAGCATTGTGAGCTTAAAATCCTTCAAAATCCTCATCATGTTCTTCTTCTGACATCATAAGTTCATCAATGACCTCTTGTGGTACATTTGTAAGACAGTCATCATATGGATCAAA
>PVKE010014515.1:0-34828 GCA_004027555.1 Craseonycteris thonglongyai | reverse complement strand
AAAAAAAAAAAAAAAAAAAAAAAAAGGCTGCTCTGGAGAGAGAGAGAGAGAGACCCAAGCTTAGATTTTTCTGGGAAATGTTCACAGACAGATCTGTAATATTTGATAGAACCTATCAGAATGATGACCTTCTAGAGAATCCATCTTGATCATAACAAGACTGTGTGATTCTATCAAGTACAAGATACTTATGTTAAGTTGAATGACACAAGTATGCCCAAAGACTTAAAAGACTTGCTATCACAGATGGATAGTTTAAAACAAACAGAAGGACAGCAAAGAAAGACAGGAACAGTTTGTAAGTCAGGAACAGTTTGTATGATGATGACACAGAGGAAAATTTAAATTTGGAGAATGAGACTTGCCCACTACCTACAACCTCTTTTATAGGTGAAGGCTGGTGAATGAACACCAATACAAGTTAAGTGGAGTCTTGAGCATAACTGCCATTCAGGGAGGTGATACAATAAACAGTTAGCATCCTGGTGGGCCTGGGGAGGAGTAGAGTGTTTAAAAGGGATCCAGGCATTTTAGGTAAAACATCTTCACTGCTTTCTTCTCTTCCCTTGGCTGCAGAGGGCCCCACTTCCAACCCAATGTTGCTGATATTTCCATTCATCACACCTGGAAGCAGAGCTTCTCAACCTCCTTACATTATGGCACATGTAGAACATGATCGTGTTTGTTCTGCATAATGGAGTCAAGTGAGTAAAGTAGATAAGGCCCTCCTAGGCCCCAAGTGAAAGCAATAAGCCACAAACCCCCAAGCTCTAAGCCTTAGAGTCTAAGGGAACAAGTATCTGAGTACTTAGAGGAACTATGCTGGCTGCTGGGTAGGAAGAACTGACCTAAAGACTGCTCCCAGGAATACAAAATTAAGATTCTCTGTTCTCTCTCACACACAGGGGAAACAAACAAACAAACAAACAAAAAACAACAACTCTAGGTCAAGCTTGTCCAACCCTTGGCCCACACACAGGCTGTATACAGTCCAGGATGGCATTGAATGCGGCCCAACACAAATTAGTAAACTATCTTAAAACATGAGATTTTTGTTTTTAGCTCATCATCTATCGTTAGTGTATTGTATGTGTGGCCAAAGACAATTTTTCTTCTTCCAAAGTGGCCCAGGGAAGCCGAAAGATGGGACACCCCTGATTTAGGTAATAGTTGATACCAAAGATCTAGAGGTGTTACCAGCATTAACAGAACAAAATGAAACAAAAAATTCACTATTGTAGTACATAAATAGCTTTCAAGTAAGTTTTCTCATCTTTCTCAGTACAAATTTTCCCCAATTTCCATTCTGATATTTAGTTCCAGATTCTACAACTAAATCTAATATGAAAAACCTGTGGAAGTCTGAGAAGGGATTAAAAAAATGAATAGAAAACAAGGCAATAAAAAAAAAAAAAAAGCCAAAAGCTGTGTTCAAAAGAATGAAACAATGGTGGACCCCTGCTGTATTTGCTTTAAAATGTGTGGCCACATTGCAAACAATTTAAGTTTGTTCATGGGATGTTCATCTTGCCTGAAAAGAGAGGAAGCACATTTGGTAGGCAAACCCAAGATTGTGCACTATAATGGTCAGTGTTAGCGCACACAAAGTTATAAAACAGCCTTCAAAGAAGGTTGAACTGGTTTTGCTAGGAAAGAGTGCACTGTATAATTATAGTAGCTGGGGATCAGGTGGCGAGAAGGAAACTGTTTCTGTTGAAGGAAAAGGCAAGAGGATTTAAATAAATGTTAGTTTCCCAAAGGTTTCTGGGAAAGAACACCTTGTTCTCTCTCTGCTTTTGTTTGAGGTTGGAAGAAAAAAAAAAAAAAGATTAAATGCTTGGCAAACACCAGGAACCCTCAAATAAGTAGGGCTTTGATGGAATTAGTAAATGAGAGGCCCAAACAAGGGTGCTTGCTAAACTGTGAGGGTGAGGATATAATTAGCTTAGAAGAAGCCAACAGAAACTTTTGGCTTTTAAATTAATGATCCAGCTAGTAGAGGCCCTCAAGTTCCAAGTATTTAAGAACCAAAATAGCTTGAGGACACATGTCACCACAGCTGCCAGAGGCTCTGTGCCTTCAAAACCCAGACGTTCTGACTGAAAGAAGGGAGGTTGGGGGAAATTGCAAATTACTCCATGAATCTTTATGATCACTTTATGAAATATGTTGTGAAATACGTTCCTTATTTACTTTATAATAAGTTAAACTCTTATTATATTATGTTAATTTCTTGTGCACATAGATAAAATGAAAAATTAGGAGTTTATACTAGGTGCCTAGTTTCTGCCAAATGTCAGCTAGAAATAAAGCTATATACACATATTCAAACTGGACTAGTTTCAGAATTATATTAGGAAGGCTATGCTAAGCAACCTTCATTTCTGATGTTTAAATTTTGGAGAGATATTTAAAAAGTATATTTTAAATAATTTGTAGCATTTTTTTTTCTTTCTTTCTTTCTTTCTTTTTTTTTTTTTAAGGTTTAAGATATATTTGAGAGAAGCTGAGAGAGAGAGAAGGGAGGAGGGCCCAGTCTCCATAGTTGTACATCATCAGCTGTGACATAGTTTCATTCCACACAGGTGGATGTGGAGCTGAAGGAGTCAGGAACGCAAGAGGGGGCCTCAAGCACGGGAAGTGAGAACCGGTTACCAGCTGGGTTCAGTATATGAATCTGCACTATCTGGGGTCAGGATTCAATCCCTGGACCTTGTGGTTGCAAGGCAAGCACTCAACCTGTTGAGCTATCCTGGCTTCCTTCCCTCTTCCTACATATTTGGAATGAGCATATCTGAAGGAAGCTTACTTCGTTCAAATAATGGCAGATAGACAAAAAATATTTGGAAAGCACAAGCAAGTTAGAGAACTATTACACTGGCAGATATAATAATTAAACTGAACAATTCAGAACATCAAAACTTTAAAGCATATGTTCACCTGAGGCTTAGTAAGGAGTAGACTGTCTTTTTCTCTCTATGATTAGGCCCCAGAGGTTTAGTCAAAAAATACAAAAACTGCTTAAAATAAGCTAAAAGCTTTTAATTTTTTTCTCATATTTTTTGAATTTAGAACATTGTTTCAAATTAATTCTCTCAAAATGGTATGGAAAGAGGTGCTAACAGATTTACTAACAATTATTTATTCACAGTTACATCAGCACAAGAGGTGTAAAAACGGATTGACCGGAGTGTGGTAGTCCAAGGGAGAGAATTAAGACTCGGATATAAAATATAGGCATAAGCGCGCCATCTAGTGGCACATCTTTCCAACTGCAGACATGTTCCTAAAAAGTATCCGAACCTGTCCACCTAACCCTGTGTGAAGATAATATACGAGTACCGTATTTTCCGGCGTATAAGACGACCGGGCGTATAAGACGACCCCCTAATTTTACAGTTAAAACATAGGTTTAGGCCTATATTCGCTGTATAAGACTACAGCCTCTATGCGTAAGTCAGACTTGAATCTAGTAATTTAAACGGAGGAACTTATTCGGATGAAATAGCTAATTTGTTGATTTATCGGGGTGTTTTAATGAGGGACTTGATGGCCTCTTCTCTGGAGAATTTAAAAGTAGCGTTAATTTTCCCTGGCTGTAGACATGAATCAGATCCTCTCAAGGTCCCTTTTCTCTTATCATGCAACAATAATTTTCCTCATTTCCCCACAGAACATCTACCTATGGCTATATTGTTTGATATTGGCCTTGATTTCAGAAAATGTTTCTGGTATTTTTTTTTTTTTTTAAGATTTATTTATTGTTTTTGACAGAGAGAGAGAGAGATACAGATTTAGAGACAGAGAGAAGGGGGAGGGCCCAGAACAGTCTCTATAGTTGCAAATCATTAGTTTTTCCACATAGTTTTATTCCACAGGTGGGAGTGGGGCTGCACAGGGCAGGAACTGGGCCGGGGTCTCGCCCTGGTGAGAAATGAGCTGGGGACACTCCCCAGCTCAGCATATGGGTCCACATGGGCCGGCGCCGGGATTCGATTCTTGGTCCCCAGGGCTGCAAAGTGAGCACCTAACCCACTGAGCCATCCCAGCTTCCCTGGTAATTTTTTTTTTTCTATAACTTTTAGTGTTTTTTTTTCTTCTTCTCTTTTATTGAAGCGTTTCATGACTAAAAAATTACCCACTACATTACAAAAAGTTTATGGAAAAAATGGCAATTAAATAACATATACGTAATATAGGCCTTATTTTTCATTTTGAATTCTTCTTTCTACGTTTGGAAGGGTAGGAAGGAGCCCAGAAACCAAGAGGAACTGAGAGATCACTCTTCTGGCCAAGAGAGGGGAAGGAGAGGAAGGGACTTCCGGGCTGTCTGAGGGAGGAGCATGGACACCAAAAGCCTGGAGTAAGTGTTTGAATTTGGGTCTGGTTTCTATTATCTAGTTTCTCCTTATCAGTTCTCTATTTCCGTTCCTATCACTTTCTTATTCTTACTCCATTAATAAAATTAATTTCTCTACTTTATCTAGCCCTCATGTCTGCTTATACTATTACTCACTATTCTAAAACACCCTTAAAATACTTAAAGTCCTCTATTCTAAAATACTCTTACCCATTATTACTCTAAAATAATGTTACTCTATTAACATTTCACTTTTAATTTTCACTTCACTGTTGTGACAGACATTGCCATTTTGTCCCTCATGTAAATATATAGACACTGAGCTACAAGACTAAAGTGTAGGCCTCTGGAGAGCTAAGACACACTATCAAGGAAACTGATGATGGAAGTTTTCTTCAAGGAAACTGCCTTTCATAAAAAGAAGCCATAATAAGCCAATAAGCAGGTTCTCCTCATAAAAAGAGGAGACAGCAAGTTCTCTTCATACAAAAAAATTGAAATGCAGAAGCAGATGGAGAATTAGTATTATTAGTATAAGCAAAATAGTAGATGAGAAGATGACTTAACATTTGGGAATGATTCATTCACTTCTGTAGTCAATTTGCTAGGGACCTGAATAGAAAAATATAAGAAATATTTTTTTTTTGAGAGAAAACTAAGAAATAACTGCTTTACTTGCAAGAAAAGCAAGGCCCTGTGCTATGTGATAGTAAAGAAACTGATTAGGAGCTTACCAAGGTAGGGCTCTCCCCACTCAGATACTGTTTTTCTTTTCAGGGGCTGGGTTCTAATTTTTGCACCTACAAGGGAAGTATTGAATGAAGCCAAAACTAAGGACAGTATAAATTGCATTCTTTCAACTTTGAAATCAACAGACCAAATTCTGTCTGACTTCTGTAAAAGTCTGGGAGGTTTTTGTCAAGGTAGCCCAGATTTTCTTTGATCTACCTAAATAAGTACACATGTTAATTCTATAGCTTTTGCAGTGGCCTGGGATTTTGGCTATGTGACATTCTCATGTTAGGGATGCAGGTGGTGGTATCTGTCCATGAAATAATGCCAAAATGCAGTGTGTAAACATTTGTCATGCTGAACTATGACCAAAGGCCTGTGGACAGACATTTCATTATTCTACAACAGGCAGCACAAGGCAGCAGTTTCTCTAAATTGTGCAGCTAAAATAGGGTTGGGGGCTGCCTCTTCCAACTACCTTTCCCTAGCCCCATCCCAATCACCTCTCTTTACGATTCTCACATATACAATTTTTAAAAAATAGTTTGGGCCAAGTCATCTACCAACTCACAGTGTACAGGCAGAAGAACCTTAAAAAGGGGTCTAAAACCTGATCCAACTATGTAATTTTGTCTCCTTGGTTCACAGAGCCATTTCACCTCTGCAAGCCTCAGGACTCTGGGAAAATAAGTGAACTGGGCTTATTTATCTCTAAGATGCTTAGAAGGCCAAAACCATGGCTATGTAATTTCAACCTCATCTATTCATTTCTCTGAGAGATTTCTGACATCTATATGCCTGATTTCTTTCAAGAAGAGAAATAAAAAACAAATCAAAAGAATAGATATGATGTACTCCAATTTAATGAACTTAAAAGCCACTTAAATGTTTTGGACAGTGTTAAAGTTCTTAGAACACATAAAAGGAAATTAAATACAATAGCTGAAACATCACACAAGAACTGAAAATGTCTTAAAAGAAATGCTGAGAAGGGGAGGAAGGTTAGGTTAAAAAGGAGAATTTAAAATAAACTAGAAATAGTTAATGAACTGAGAAAGTGCGAGAGGTTCATGGCTTAAAGGTTATCTGAACTGAACATAAACTACTTGTTCAATTTAATATTTATTAAGTGTGTTTACATGCCAGGCCAATCATTCATATAATCATTGCACAAATATTTATTGAGCACCTACTATATTCCTGAAACTATTATAAGCACTAAGGGATACATAGTAAGCAAAACCATATGTGACCTACGGAAGCTCTTCTATCTAGAATGCCTTTTTAAAAGTATTGTCTGATCCTATCTCTCAAGGAGCTTACAGTTGTATAGGAAAGAAAGAACAAACACCAAATAACTATGACTCTGGTGGTATATAATAAGTACAATAAAATTAGAAAAAAATCAGTATGATGGTACTAAGAAAGAGTATTTCTTCCAATTAGGGAGAATTTCATGGTGGTAGTGATCTTTGGGCTAACCTTGAAGGCTTCATGTAATTTTGATAATTTAGAAAAGTAACGGGGAGAGGAAGACATTTCAGTAGGGGACCTGTGTGGGCAAAAGCAGAGGTTGAAAAGCACAGGGAGTACTCAAGGGAAGGGAAGGGAAGGATTTTTAGGTGTCTAAAATACTGAATATGTATAGGGTGAGGAAAAATCAAGCAATTACTAGATTAAGAGGACCAAACTTCCCTTGGAAGAATAAATAGGTATCTATGATATGCGGATATATGTGACCAACCTCCTGCAAACAGGGTTTTCATGTAATGGGCTGAACAGTATGCGGTGAAAATGTTCTTCACTCTAAAATGAACGTGAAACGCAACCACCTGAAAGACTATACAACTTACTGCATTTCTGAATGATCATTCTAATACTGGAGCTTATGGACACTCAAGCTCCCTGATAGTCCACAAAAGGCAGTAATAAAAGAGACCCTTTTTGGGACACTCAACATAGACGAATCTCTTCAGTTAAACATCACATGCCCTTTAAAGTACTGACTTCCATCTCTTTTCCCTCATCATGTCAGGGGCATAAAGACATAGTGCTGGGTCAGATCGAGGGACATGGTCTTTCATTACATTCTCTCTTTTCTTTAGAACAAACTAAATGGCAAAATTCTCTTCCAAAGATTCAAGGGATTCTGGTTGCTGTTTATCTTTTCCAGCAGGGTATCCCCTAGCCTATCAAATATTGCTGTAAATCCCAGCAAACTCTCATAATGGTCTCCCAAAGGCCATGCCATAGGACCCAGTATGGAGAACTTCCTGTAGCTACAAATGGAACTATCGTGCTTTAAACCCAAAAGAGATTTGATTAACAATGCTGCTTGCTTTTACAATACATGAGTTGAGGGCAAGGACAAAGGGACTCACCACATTGCCTCATACTGTCTTTGATCTGAAAGTTCTCTCATCTTTCCACTTGATTGTGAAATTCTTTGCAGAGGAGACCTTGTTAGATATCCTTTGAAGTGCATGATACATAGTTGATGCTCAAGAAATATTTATAAGCTTTGTATTTAATATTTTTGTTATATTCTTCAATAAAATGTCCCTAAATGCTTTGAATTTATGAGTGACATACCTTAGGCATCTGAGATTCAGCTACAACAATTGTTTTCCTGTGAAGGGAATATGCAGTTTGCTGATGAAAATAAAAGTCTCTGGACTAAGATGCTTTACTCTAGGTATGGAGGTGCCTGACTATTTGTAGGCTGCTTGCTCATCACATTATTTTTAAAGAAGTAAAAACAATGGCACAAATAGTACAATTGTGCAGCAATGATAGTTTTAAGAAGTATATATATGTACTTTCAAACCTACATTGAAAATTATGCAAGCATAAATGGGAATGGCTCAGAAGGTTGAGTGCTCACTTTGCAGCCCCAAGGATTGAGTCCCAGCCGGGGTTCTGGAACTGGCTGCTACCCATGTGGACCCATATGCTGAGCTGGGGTGTGCTTCCCATGTGTGTGTGAGGCCCAGTTCAGTTAATGCTGGGGCAAGCTTCCATGTAGCGTGCCCCCCGTTTGGCCCTGACTCAAGGGGTCGTGCTTCTTATGCAGGAGGCTCCAGCCTGTTTCCTACCCTGTGCGGCCCCCACCGACCTGTATGGAATGCAACCAGGTTGAAAACTGATGACGTACAACTATGGAGACTGCTCTAGGCCCTCCCCCGTCTTTCTCCGTCTCTCTCTGTCTTTGTCTTTCTTTGCTAAAAACAGTAAAATAAATCTTAAAAAATTATGTTAGCATAAAGGATAAATAAAAAGAGCTCTTTTCTTTTAGAAAAGAAAGAAAAAATATTATGCTAGGTTTGAAAATCGTACCTGTGAAACTTTGGTCCATGGCTTTTCTTTGGGTCTGACCTGGTTCCAACCTCAGCCTAAAAGTCACCAAATTTTGGTGCCTTCTACACAACACTGCCTGAGTTTCACAACTTTCCACTCTTTGAAGTGCTGCCACTAAAAAAATCAAGCAAAAAAATAAACAAACAAATAAATAAAAAGTGTTTTGCAGCCCAGGATAGTTTGGGGAGGTATTGGTAAAGTTACAGAGAGATCCTTCTCATCTGTGCCTACCTTACATCCAGGCATGAGATGATCATCTTAAAGCAGAATCCAACTGGGGAAACTAGCAGATAAATAACACTTCTAAATTTGGATCCAGTGAATTATTTCCCCTTTCAATTCTTCTTCCTTTACTTCCCATAGAACTGTTCTCATGGAAGATTATGATAAACATGTAGTTAAAAGCCCAGGGTATTCATTATTCAATATTCCTAGATTTTCATTTATTCTTTCCCCTCCATTTAATTTATAAGAAATCTCTGAATTCTCCAAAATAGAAGTTGTGTAACTTCTACCCTCACAGGAGAACATTTCCAAATCATTCTCTTGCAGATAGTGTCAAAGTAAAGGAAGATTGGAGCCTATCCCAATAACAATCAGCTAGGAAGCTCAGAGAAGGTCTTCAATATAGTAAAATTCAACATTTTAAAAACAGGTGTACAAACAAAGTTCTATTAAGGCACTGCTATCCTCACCCTTAGCACAGCTTTGTTTGCTGTTGTCAGAGACATTCCAGGTTCCTTGATCACCCAAGAAAGTTTCTCCCAAACTGGAAGCAGGGACCATCAGTTGATACTCACGGGTCTCCGGACAGTTAGAACTCTAAGGGGACCTTTTGTCCTGGGTCAGCAGGACAGAAGCAGCCATAGGGGAAATGAAGAGAGGTCAGTTTTATGCACCAGAAACAGAAAAGTGTGTAGAAGGTTTAGGATATAATTTGAAAATATCATTGTTTTGTACAGTAGAGTGTTTTAGAAAATACATTCTCTGAATAGTTTAGAGCAAATAGAGCTGAAAATAATGCATAGGAGAGCTGACACTCAGGATCTCCTATAATACTAATCCACATGCTTTCTATAACACACATATATTTTTCCACAGCCCACATTCTATTCTCTTGCTATAATTTGTACTTGGGGGATGGTCTTGCTGAATGATGGGGACATATTCTGGGTCAAGGATGCTTTTCTGAATGGAAGCTAGTTGTATTGATAAGGAGAAACATTCATGCAAGTGATCTCAAGTCTGAAGATTTCCCTCCAATTTCCCACATCATCAGATAACTACAAAGAGGGCAAATCACCAACCCAGTGTTTGAACATTTTGTTAAGCCTCAGAGAGATCTAGCATTTCTGTGAAGGGAATTTTACTGGAAACTCAACCCTGCTTTATTTAATACTAAAGAACCCATCTTCTTACCTTATTGGATTTCATTATTTTCATACCTTTTTACTGACTCAGTGTTTCAATAAACGTGCTGTTTGGTCAGTATATCAGGAATTAGTTAAACATATTGTCTGATTGAATTTACCGAAGTTTTAGAGTGGTAGCCCTATACCAACAAAGCTTTTTATCTAGTGATGCTATGTTGTTGCCTCATGATGAGAGTGTATTCATCAGAGTGGATATACTTGGCCTATGTGCCGATGAGGGACAGACATTGTTTTATGACAGCATTAAAAGTCAATAGAAAAACAAACTGGCAAACACACTATTTTTTCAAAGCTTTAAATTGTGGTGGAGATATTATAAAGATTTTATGATTAAAAGTAATATGTTTTTCTGGTTTCCTTCACCTCATCATTTTGGCAAATTCAGATACTTTTCACATAGTATTTGAATATATAATCTAATTTCTTCAATGTTTTTTCTCTCTGAATGTTCTGTCTTTAGCTCTCTTGGTTAAAAAAAAATAAAATAAAAAAATATATATTTCAGTTCAACTTTAAATAAGCAATTGTATTAGTGATGTGTTGTCATCATCTGCAAGATTAAAAACAAGTTAATGTTGATTTGTCACTACCTCTTTAAAACTACGTTCCATCTTGAAGGTGATAATGGAAGCTAAGGCCCAGAAACAATTGGAATTGTTTGATGTTCATGTAACTGCAAGTCTAATTAACTAGGACACATATTTTATAGGTTTCAATGAGCAATAAATTAGCATGATGTAAATATTTGTAGTCATACTGACTTTGATTATTCCTTGTCAGAAGTACACTTATATTTTGAAATTATTATGCTTGTTTAGGTGATTTATGTTGTCTGAAAAGCTGAAATTATGGTAAGAGAGCTTTGTGATAAAATATTATAAGCCTTATAAGTAGGCTTAAAAATTGTCCACTAATGGACAATTTTAAAATCTGTAGCAATTTTACTAATAATTTTCAGTGCTCATTCTTTTCATTTCTGATCTTTCTCATTCCCCTCCATTGTTATACTGATCTATCAGATATAGACAGCTCCCTCAGCAGGAAGATTCCAATAAAAATGAAACATCAAGAGGTAATGTCTCTTGGAGCCTTCATGAAGTCCACTCTTTTTTTGTTGTATTGATTTTTCTTTTAAAAGGCACACCCTTAAGTTTTTTTGTTTTGCTTGTTTTTGATAACATAAACCAGATTCTTATAATTAGTAGCAAAATTCATTGTTCCAAAAAATGGTCAATACTCTAAAATCAATGTGTTATTGGCTTTGGTCACCTATGGAATCAATTAGATTTATTTCCCCCTCCAGAGTTAGCAATTTTTGTTTTTAGTCAACCTAAAACAAAAATGCCACTTTTCATTATTATAATACCTGACTTTTCTCATTATGAAGCACGGGCAGTGCAATTGAAAATGATGTGCTTTGGCACAATAGATTTCTTTTCCAGTTGGTCAGGGATCCCTTTTCCTTTTTCTTGTTCCTGAACAAGAAAGATTAAAGCATTGGTCAAGACAATGCTGTCACATCAGGTGTGGCAGGGGTGTTTACTAGGATCATGATCCTCTCAGCTTTGTGCCTCAGAGCATCTCCTAAAGCCTGGAGTTGATGTGGAAACCTGACATAAGAGAGAAGACCTGGGAAGTCCTGTATCTGTCTCCTCTTCTACCTCTCTTATAAAAGGTTAAACAAAACAGATGGGTCGATTGGAGATGCTTCATTGCTACCGAACTATACGTTTGAGTTTGCTTTTCCTTTAAGTGATCTTGTGAGGACAGTGAGGGCCTCTGTCTTGATTAATGATGATCATCCTATAGTGGTGGCTGGATATGATGGTTTGGTGCAAGTTTTTGAAAAAGAAAATTAGGCTCTAAAAAACATTTCTCATCAGAAACTGTAACTATATTAAAATGCACTTAAAAGTTACTCTGGGAAACATTAAATAGGCCAATCATTTAATCAGCTGTTAAATGTCAAACTCTATAAAAACATAGTATAATGTCACCCTGACATAATGCAACAACAAAATTAGTGCATCATTTATAAAGTGAAGTATCATTTGCCGTCATGTGACAAATTCTACTACCAAAAAATACCACTGTACTTCTAGCATGTGACATTCATTTTAATAGACCCTACAAAAATACAGTATTTTCAATGTCCCCATAAAACAATTAACTTACAAATATTATTCTCAGAGCTTTGGTGAATATGTGATACTACTGTGAAAATACTAATAAGTATTTGAAATACTAGCATTTAAAGGAAATTTATTATATATATTTTTAAAAAGAGCTATATGGAAATATGAGAGAAAAATTTAAAAAATCAACTCTGGGAAATTATTCTGGAATTTCAAATTAATAATTTAATCAAATTAATGACTAATATATCAAAGAAATATTTCAAAGCATTATAAGATTAATTGGTCATTTATAGAGGAAAACAGTTTCAATGTAAAAATAACTAGTTCTATGTTAACTATGTTTACCTTTTCTCCAGTAATACAAAATTTAGGATTTTATATACTTTGAATCATTTTTGGAAAAAGAAGTATTTTCTCGATTTCTGTCCATAAAAACAGGCACTGAAATTACTAATACACGTGGACTATAGCTCTGAGAAATTATATTTGAAGTTTCATATTTAAATACTAAAATGTTTAAATCTTCTACTATAACTTTCTAACAACAGTCTTTCTTACTGATAAATTTTATCAATCCCCCAAACTCATTTTAAATTGTTTAAAAGTAGCAAATTATATAAAGCAGCACACAAATAAATTTCACATTTACAGGTAAAGAAATCATAGGTCTACAGTTTATAATCAATATAAACTTGAATGAAATAAAGCAATATCTTTCCTGCCACCCATCATTCACTGCTTAAATTTGTGGTGAAAAAGATTTATCCGCAATGACCTTTAGTCTGTGGTTTAACTGCGTGTATTGTAATTAGCTAAAGGCATTGAATAAGTTGGTTTGTCCTATTTTTATTCAGGTCTCAGAGATAAATGGCTAATTTATGAAATATTTCACTCTGTGTTACGAGAATTTAGCAAATGAATATGGAACCAAATATAAACACTTTATACCATATGTACAGTTACTTTCATAAGGCATTATCATGTAATTTTTTATTGAAAAAGATTCAATATAGTAAAGTCTTATTTTAAGATATATTTTCTTTCTCAACCCGAGATGTTTAGTTTAAGAAAATATTGTTTTTCTCTATATTTTTTTTGTATATATGCCAACATATACCTTGTGCTAGAAATATTTTATGGGAATTGTAATTCTTTATATTCGTATTTTCTATATAAAGGCATATACAACTTTGAGGCAGTGTTTCTGATGGAGAGCAGAATTTGTAAAGAGCTTATGTGTGCTTCCGTGCTCCAAAATTATATGAAATCCACTTTGAGAAGAAACTTATTTGGTTAAAAAACAAAAAAACAAAACTGCACCAATGCACAGCCAGAGGCTGTCAATTAAAACTAATACATAACCACGTGAACACCATATTTATATAGGTAACATTTGTAAGGATGATCAGTGCTAACATATAGTATTATTCATTTGGCACTAATGTTTGCCATTGGTCCAGCAATTGGCAAAATTTGTCTCTATGTATAAATTCATTTTTGAACATTAGGTCTGGCTAGACCTATCTTCAGTATTTATAAAAAATATTTAGACAGTAAGCTCACGTTGAATAACTAGGTCTACTGTGTTCTGGAAACTCTTCAGTAGTAATACAGCTTTCTCATGTTCCATATGTACAAAACTATGTCCATTTGCCTGCAAACACACAAATAAAACACAGCAATCAATACAAGACATTTGTTTATCACTTTATCAATTTTTAATCATAAGATTCAAGGGAGTATTATCAACCAAAAGTTATCAGTTTTAAAAATTCACAATACAATCACAGCCATCTAAACAGTAACTGGTACTTAATTTCACCCAGCTTCAACTTCAAAATTGAGTTGCAGCTGGTTGCAATTAAATATTTGTTGATAATCTAACAAATATTTATCAAGTGCCTAGTATATCCTCCTAGGACTGTCCTAGTATAATCTTAGCCACTGTTTAGCGATTTATAGAGATATATAGGTAAATAACAGATAGTTTTGTTGTTCCGTTTGTTTTGTTTTTCAGGGACTTAGTTCAGATGATTCGGAAGTGTTCATAGGCCCATTGCCTTGTTGTTGTATAATTGCTGATACAAACCCATCAGCACGGTCAAGTATTTTGGTCATGCAAAACATGTCTGGAAACTATAGTATAGTTAAATCTTATTTTGACTCACTGAGAAGTTCTTAGTTTATACATTTTTATATTAAAAAGATAATTTTTATTTCCCCTATTGTATATTCTTTATCTACACCAGTGGTTCGGAATCCCATTTAGCTAAGAAATCCATCCCTCTGGAAGAGAGGGAAAGAGAAGAGGAAAAATTTCCAAGAAAGCTGTTTCTCTGACACATTTAACAAAAGTTTCCTGGTGGGAAGGTGGGTGGTGGAATAGGGAGGGGCATCAAATATATGGTGATGGAAAGAGAACTGACTCTGGGTGGTGAGCACATAATGCAACACATAGCTGATGTAATGTAGAATTGTACACCATGGAACCTATGTAATTTTTACCAGCCAATGTAACCTCAGTAAATTGAACAATTAATTAAAAAATAAATAAATGAAAAGAGAGAGTTTCCTGGTACTCAAACTTGGCAAGCATGGTTAGCAAAAGACCACAAGTCCATGTCTTGTCTAAGAAGCCTGGTGTGTCTTTCTTTCTTTCTCTCTTTCTTTCTCTCTCTCTCTCTCTCTTCCTTTCTTCCTTCCTTCCTTCTGTCCTTCCATTTTCTTTTCTTTCCTCCTTCCTTTCCTTCCTTTCCTTTCTTTCTTTTCTTTCCTCCTTCCTTTCCTTCCTCTCCTTCTTTCCTTCCTTTTTTTCTTCCTTCCTTCCTTCCTTCCTTCCTTCCTTCCTTTCTTTCTTTCTTTTTCTTTCTTTCTTTCTTCTTTCTTTCTTTTTAGAGTTATTTTTATTGTTTTTGACAGAGAAAGACAGAGAGAGAGAAAGAGAGAGAGAGAGAGAGAGAGATACAGAGACAGAGAGAAGGGGGAGGGCCCCGAACAGTCTCCATAGTTGCACATCATCGGTTTTTCTACATAGTTTCATTTTACAAGTGGAGGCAGGGCTGCACAGGGCAGCAACTGGCAGCGGCCTCCCACATAGGAGGCATGCCCTCTCAAGCTGGGGGGCCCATGTCTGGGGCGGGAGCTGAACTGGGTGCCTCCACATAGGAGGCTTGCCCTGGTGAGAACCAAACTAGAGGCACACCCTACTTCAGCACATAAGTCCACATGGGCTGGGACCAGCATTCAATCTCTGGGGCTGCAAGACAAGCGCTCAACCTGCTGAGCCATCCTGGCATCCCCTGGAGTGTCTTTCAAGCCCTGGACAAGTGAACAGTTGACTACTTCAAGTAAATTCTGCAACACTTCTTTTAGGGAGAAGAGTTTTAAGATGATTCGCATACATAATCATTTTTGTGAGAATTAAAAAATAAAAATTCCTGTGAATTTAGACCCTAGGCTTTAGCATAAGAAACAACCATAAAAATAAGCTAATGTGAGAACTGGAGGGGTACTGTGCCCAGAGACCAGAAGTTGTAAAGCCATAATTCCCATTCAGATTCCTATCGGATTTAATTTAACTTGTTCCAAAAATACTAGCAGAAATAACATTTTGTCCTATATTATGATCTACAGAAGTGTTGAATCTCTCATTGTTATTATAGTCTTTTTTTTTAAGTTTTTTATTTTATTTTATTGCTTTTGACAGAGACAGAGAGAAGCAGAGAGAAGTAGGAGGGCCTAGAGCAGTCTCCATAGTTGTATGGCATCAGTTTTTGACATGACTTCCTTTGAGCTGGGGAGCAAGAATTGAGCTGGGGGTCTCCCACATGGGAGGTGCACTCCAGTTCAGCATATGTGTCCACATGGGCTGGGGCTGGGATTTGATCCTTGGTCCCCAGGGCTGCAAAGTGAGCGCTTAACTTGCTGAGCCATCCCGGCTTCCCCTATTACAGTTTTAACTCTGGCTAAAATGAGTTGTTGTAGGTATTTGTGAGCTTTCTGAAAAGTAGGAAGACTAAGGCAGACTATCTGCTAGGGCAGTGACAGGATACTTGAGAGGACATAGATTATTTAAAAAGAAGAAGACTTTTAGGGTAGAATCTGTAAGTTTGGCATCTGATTGAACAAGGGAATAAGAAACAAATAAGAATCAAACAAGAATGAAACGTGATGCCCTAAATAGGAAATGGAAACCTTGGAGAAACAGTAAGCTTAATGGGGAAGACAATAGATTTTGTGGTACTGGCCATGCAGGCAAGGGAAATGTAAGTCACATGCTTAGAAACAAGAGATTGTAGTTCAGGAAGGAGGTTCAGAGTGGCAGGATTAGCAACAGAGGTTAGGTTTTATTGCAGCTAAGTATTAACCACAAGGAATGCTGAGAGATTTATAGAAAATAAACATGTGAATAGAAGGAAACTGAACTGGGGGAGCAGGCTGGGGTTGCTTGAAGCTTCGGATGTGTACAGCAAAACTGAATGATAGTGATTGCTGTTGACTTGGGTGTCTAGAAAAACTTGTCTGAAATGAGGGAGGGAAAAGTGAAATAGGGCCTAAGCCTCTGCCAAAGGGTGGCAGAAAACTGGCTCTAGCCTAATGTCCAAACTAAAGAACAGGGATTCTGAGAATGCAGGAAACCTGGGTTCCTAAGAAATTCAGACAGGGGGAAGCCGGGATGGCTCAGTGGGTTAAGAGCTCACTTTGCAGCCCCTGGAACCGAGGATTGAATCCTGGACCGAGCCTGTGTGAACCCATATGCTGAACTGGGATGTGCTTCCCATGCGAGAGGCCCCCAGTTCAGCTGTCACTCCCTGGTTCAGCCCCTGGCTAGGGGGTGTGTGCCTCCCTTGTGGGAGGCCCCTCAGCCCAATTCCTGCCCTGTGCTGCCCCTGCCCACCTGTATGGAACAAAATCATGTTAAAAACTGTGACGTACAACTATGGAGATTGCTCTGGGCCCTCCCTCTTCTCTCCGTTTCTCTCTGTCAAAAACAATAAAATAAATCTTAAAAAAAAAAAAGAGAGACCCAGACAGGAGGAGAACTGGGAAGAGTCATCCCAAGGGGGATCAAGGTAGAGTGCTCATAAAGGCAGCAGGAAATCCAAGAGAACTATGCATTTTCTAGTGGCCCCAATTATCCTAATTTTCTGTAGCACAGAAGAAAGAAAAGAGAAAAGGCATAGCATATAATTTGGCCTTGAATTTGACTCAATTTTCAATAAACCAGGGTTTGATATGTTCAGAAGATTCTGATGTGTTCTATGTAATGAAACAGTTGAATTAACATTAAAAATGGAATTTATGTAATGAACTTAAAACATATGCTACAACCTCACATTATCAAATGAAACATGTTGTCTCAAGATATGAAGAGTTGACTACTGTGACACAAATTCCCAGTCCAGGTTTTGATTCAAGGCTACGAAGACCCTTCATATAGCTTAGCTTTTTTTAAAAATATTTATTTTTATTGTTTTTAACAGAGAGAGAGAGATATAGAGACAGAGACAGAGAAAAGGGGGAGGACCCAGAACAGTCTCCACAGTTGCACGTCATTGGCTTCTCCACATAGCTTCATTCCATAGGTGGGTGTGGGGCTGCACAGGGCAGGAACTGGGCTGGGGTCTTCACCTTGGTGAGAACCAAACTGGGGGCACTCCTCAGTTCAGCATATGGGTTCACATGGGCCGGGGCCGGGATTTGATACTCGGTCCCTGGGGCTTCAAAGTGAGCGCTCAACCCACTGAGCCATCCCGGCTTCCCCTAGCTTAGCTTTTAATGTAGCTTTAAGGTAGCAGAGTAGTGCAGTGGAAGCATGCTGGGCCAATAATACAGCTTTAGAGCATCCGCTTTTAGTAAGTACAGATGAGACTTAGTGGGAAACACAAACATAAAGCTGGTTTCCCAGAAGGAAATAAGCAGATCGGTAAATTAGATCAATGAGTCAAACATTAGGACCATCTGTAATTCTAGTCCCCCAAAATGTTTTGTATCTAAATCAAAGATTTGGTGACCCTCACGTGGCCAATTTAAAAGACCATAACTAGGGACTGCCTGGGAATGGCTTAAAAATAACAGGACTTTGAAAGGTCAGAAAGCATGTCATTTTAGAAAGTTTATTAAATATTAAATGTGTTAATATATGTCATATGCTTAGAATAGGGCCCACACACAATAAACAATCAGTCAATAAATATTACCTCTTACTGTTAATATTACTTCAGTATTACTTTCTTGAATCTAAGAAATATGACTTTTACTAAACAAGAATAGAAGGACAAACATGTTAGAGAAAGGAACTTTTGTCTCTTGTTTAATTAAGCCTAATTTTTTTTAAAGATGAAAATGTAAGGATCAGAGACATCACAAGTTAGTGGCTAGGTGGGAATTTATATCACAGTAGTCAACTCTTTGTCTTTTTTTAAAGATTTATTTTATTATTGTTTTTGACAGAAACAGAGAGAGACAGAGAGAAAGGGGAGGGCCCAGAGCAGTCTCCATGGTTGTACATCATCAGTTTTTTACATGGTTTCATTTCACACAGGTGGGCGGGGACAGCACAGGGCGGGAACCAGGCCGGGAACCAGGCCGGGAACTCCCACATGGAAAGCATGCCTCAGTTCAGCATATGGGTATGCAAGGGGGTAGGGTGGGTGAGGGAGTCGGGATTTGATCCTTGCACACTGGGGCTGCAAGGCCAGTCCTTAACCCACTGAGCCATTCTGGCTTCCCAACTCTATATCTTGATGCAACTTGTTTCATTAGATGTTGTAAGTCTAACAAATATTTTAGGTTTGCTAAATGAATTCCCATTTTTAATATTAATTCAACTATTTCTTTATGTGGCATATAATGTTAGGCTTTATGCTAGGAGAGGCAATGACAAGGGATTAGGAGAAGGGTTGGAATGGAAGGAGAAGATAAATTTCAGTTCTAGAAAATCTTCTCATCCATTTGTAGGACAGAAGACCAAGAAGAATTTATACTGTTTTGTTAAAATGAATATGATTATCTGCTTACATTTTGAGCAGTTCAGACAGGCAATCAGAAAATTATGTTACTGTCTTTGTGTAGGGATTTCCAATTAAAATGAAGAACAGAAGAATCACAATATTTCAATAAGGTTTTGTGGTTGTTTTGTGTGTGTGAATAGAAGAGCTGAGGAAATAAAGGTTGGTACTAGACAAGATTAACTGCAGAGCATAAATACAATGATGTTTTGAAAAATAAATGCATATAATTTACAGTTAAGCATTTTATATTTTGAATGTATGCATCGATGTAAAGGCAAAAGATGATTTTAAGAAAACAGGTTAACTTAATGAAATTGTAAAAGATATTGCCACATTGGGCTACATGTATGTTTTATATAAATACATAGTCTATCATGGATTATGACATAATTTGTGCAATTTTGAGGAAATATCAAATAATGAAAAGTGAGAAATAAATGAATGGCTTATTAAATAAAAATGAAGTTAATAAGAACACAATCCAGGAAAGAATAGATATTCTAAAAATATTGTCCAAAAACATGTAATTAATGTGTTTCTGGCTTTAGCTAATTTGTAACTATAAAGTAACATTTAACCATAATCTTTGTTATTTTCAAAAGATATCCTTCCTTATTTTAATTTCACTTGACATTTGTACTACAAATTTTTTTAATTGCCTCTTTTCATGATTTAGACATGCAAAGATGGCAAGTTAATGAAAATAATATTTGTAATTCCAACAAAAAGTTGAGCTTGCAATTATAGCTCATCAGTTTACTGTAAAACACATTTTCTAAATTTCATTCCTTGGTCTTTCCTGAATTTATCTTTGATTTTCTTCTGGTAAATGGTTTGTTAAGTTAATAAATTATGGATGTTTATACTGCAGATATTCTCCAGATGATGCTGTAATTCTCTTAGGAATTCTGCGGTATCCTACTATTCAAAACTCTAAACTTAAAAAAACTAGTCTCTGAAAAGGCTTGGACACAGTGTTGGTAGGAATATCTGATGATAACAGCATGACTCTCTTTAGAATCCAAAAAAGAACTAGGATTAGAGACATGGGCATGTAATTTTTGTTTGATTTAAACTTACCCTTTGGGAAGCTGGGATGTTTCAGTGGGTTAAGCACTAGCTTTGCTCAGGGACCAAGGATCGAATCCCTGCCCCAGCAGTGAGTATCCATATGCTGAAGTGGAGTGTGCTTCCCATGTGAGAGGACCCCAGTGTGGTTCTCACCGGGGCAAGTTTCCTATGTGTGGGAGGCCCCCGGTTTGGCCCCTAGCTATTGGGGGCGTGCCTCCCATGCGGGAGGCCCATGGCCTGGTTCCGCCCTGTGCAGCCCTCTGTGGAACAAAATGATGTCAATAACTGATGATACACAACTATGGAGACTGCTCTGGGCCCTTCCCCTTCTCTCTGTCTCTCTCTCTGTCAAAAACAATAAAATAAATCTTAAAAACAAAAAACAAAACAACCCTCAAGAGACAAACATTTAAAGGGTCAGTGCACATGTATTTTGTGTTAGATATACATCAGTACATTAATAACTTACATTTGAATAGCTTTTGGGATCAGGGAAAAGAAAATACATCAGCCAAATTAGAGTTCTAAGGGCAGGCTTCCTGCTGTCTATTCCTGACAGCCAGACATTATCAGAACAGTGGGAATCCTAGATAATTATAATTATGCTTCACATTGGCTAGTTGGAATTAATTCCTATTTCAGAATTTTAATCTGATAGAGTACTCTCATTAAATATTGGGATATATTTAGGATTGAATATACTGCATAATCAATACTACATTGACTTTATGCCAGGTCATTTGAAAAATTTTTCTTTCTATCAAAAATCTGAACTATAGGCATTAATTTCTTAGAGAGTTCACATGAAAAATTTATATTACACTTTCTGGGGGGTTAAGTCAATTTAAAAATTTTATTGGCTGACAGAGAGTTGCCATACTTTCTTCCCACCTCATGTTACTATTCCTGAACTTAATTTGCAAAGAGAAGAAGACTAAATATTTTATTTAACAAAATTGAAACAAGTGAGGAAAAAATGCTTATGGTTAAAAATAAAATTTGACTCTCAGAGAAAATGTTTCTTTGTACATTATATTTTAAAATACAGTTTTGCTTTTTATTTAGGAACTGTGAAAAATACCTATTTAAAATGTCTTTGAGGGTGAAGCTGGGACGGCTCAGCAGGTTAAGCACTTGCTTTGCAGCCCTGGGGATCAAGGATCGAATCCCAGCCTGGGCCCGTGCAGACCCTTATGCTGAACTGGCATATGCTTTCCATGCAGGAGGCCCCCAGTTCAGTCCCCCCACCCTCATTCAACCCCTAGCTTGAGGGAGCATGCCTATTTTGTGGGAGGCCCCTGGCCCCCCAAAACCCAATAAAATAAATCTTTAAAATGTCTTTGGAAGGACACCGCACTCTGCAATGTGTGTTCTTCTGGATTCTTTTGGGGTATAGAGTTGAGAGGTATTCCATGCTCTAGTTTCTTATGTCAATATTGCCTAGCAGAGCCCTTATTCAGCTTTCTGACATCTTATCAAGAATTAGTAGAGGGGAAAGAGTTCTTGCCAGATTCATTTTCAACAATGCAGCCATTTAAGACCATCTCATCCAAAATGATGTGTGCTTTGTCCAAAGAAAACATTATATCTAATTCACTCCCTTGGCTGAAGTACTTATCTAACACTTTCATAAAGTTATAGTTGAATTCATAAATCGCCATCTCATTCTCAGTGTCATTAACTCCAACCACGACGAAAAGAGCTGCATACTGTTGATCGCATCAGCTTAAAACCTATGTTTAACGAAAGAGAATTTGTTATTCACTGGATGGACAGTCAACTCTTGATGACTTTACTTTCCAGAGAAGTGCACACTTATTAATCTCCACATGTTCACAGTACTCAGAAAGTCAGGTCTACTCTTTTTTATTCACCATGAGAAAAAGACTAATTTTTTTTGTTTTCTGGCCAGTATTTTTTCAAATATAGGTCAAAAGTTATAAGGGACAGCTGTAACTAGAACCTATGTAGCTCCTGGGGCGATCACCCAGGCCAGGGCTCCTCCTAGAGTCCGCCTCCACCTTTCAATAAGCAGAAGCTCGTTCCTTAACTCTCACTAGCAGTGCAGTATGGGCTTCCTTGGGGCAGTCATTTTGGCTATTTTTTTTCCAAATATTTTTTTCATTGTTTTGAGAGGTGAGAAGAGAGACAGGGAGAGAAAGGGGAGGGCCCAGAGCAGTTTCCATAGTTGTACATCATTAGTTGTGACATAGTTTCATTCCACACAGGTGGATGTGGGGCTGCACAGCTGGGAACCAAACTGGGGGCTTCCCACATGGGAGGCAAGAACTTTTGCTGCCATCTCAGTGGTTACAGTTGCACTATAGTTTAGCAAGTGGCTTGTATGGGCTGGGGCAGGATTTGATCCTTGGACCTCACTGTTGCAAGGCAAGCACTCAACCTGCTGAGCTATCCTGGCATCCCATTTTAGCTTCAAAAAAAAAAAAAAAGTATACACACACACACACACACACACTGCACTTTTTAAGTGTGGGAGAGTTTGAAGTCTCAGTGGCTTTTATTGTAGTATTAAAGAAATCTTTATAGAATAATACATACATATGAATCTCTCTTTTGTCTTAAGTGCACACATATACTGCAGCTTAAATGTTTAATGAATTCAGGGTCAAGAAATGACAGGGCAAGATAGAATAGACTCAATTGAATTATTTGTATAGACATGCAGGTGTAGAACAACTATCAGTAATCCTGAAGATAGTCACTTTTTTATCTGTTCTGGTTTTAGAAGGCTTATTTCTTCTTATCAAATGTGTTAAATAGATATTTCAAACAAATGAATCTCTTACCTTGGTTTGCAAAGCAGTTCCTTAAATATTGAAATAAGGCATAGAGTCTGAGGTGGCTCTGAAACTTATTTCACTAAGGAAAAATTATTTTTTTTTAAGGTATCTTAAGGGCCGTCACTGGGAAACACTTATTTTATACTGAATGACTCCAGTCAGCTGTACTGTTTGAATTTTTTTATTTTTGTCTTTAAAAAGTTTCTCTCTCTTCCTGGTGAGTGTATCTGTTGGCTATGATGTCTTGCTTTGGGCAATGTGCCTAAACCCAAAGGCTTTCCCTTGGTTATCTGGAAAACTAGGTAAATGATTCCCAAGTATGAAGTAAAGTGTTATGAGCAAAAGGCATGAGATGTAGTGCATGGATTTTGTGACATTAATTATATCTTCTCAGAAGCATTTTTGTATGTCTTATAATAAGTTTTTGTTTTTGTTCCTAATAGCTGAAGTTTTTGATAAATAAGCTTTAGCTACGGTAAGTAAGATAATACTGTTATCAGCCAACTGTACCTGCTGGTATGAAACTTTTCTGACAAGAAAGGTTTGATGCAGTGGTTGTATACAGACAATTGCATTGTATATATGTATACAATAGATCCAGCCATCCATGGACATTTCATTTTGACTTTTGGGGTATCTAAATTTCTCATATTTTGAGCCTTGAAAGCTATTTCTCATGATCTCCCCACTATCTTATCCCCACTCCAACCTATCTCTACTTGAATTCTCCAACTCCATGGGAAACTTTAAAATCAAAGTGTTTCCCTTTTTCATGCCTGGCATCTACCTCCACAATATTCTCCTCTGTACTCACACTAATGGATTCTGACCTAAGACTCTTACCTCTGCTCCCGAAGACTGATGCCATTTTAGCTCCCAGGTATACCTCCTCCACCTAATGGTTCTCCTCTCTGTTATGCCAGAAATAACTCCTGTTCTATCAAGAGTAAACTCTCTTCTCTTTATTCCCTCCATAACCAGAGATCTCAACAATCCCCAGTGTTCCTTGGCACACAAGTCCCACCTCACCCACTCAGGTCCTGATTCACTTGATAGGTGAGAAGTGGAGGGGGTCAGTATCTTGGTTTTCTACCACACTCCCTGTATTTCAGGAAATACCCTCTTCATTCTCTCAATACTGCTACAAAACCTATTAGTTACTTTATGAAATCAAGCACTTTATTCATTTTCTAATAGAATGGCATGCATTAATCTTGTCTCCCTAGAACCTCCCTGAGGGCAAACAACTTCTTATAACACACTAATCAGGATGTGGAATGGAATTGTCAGTAGTTGTGGACAGAGCAGAGGTAAAAGGCTTGCAGGTTCTCAAACTCCATGATTTTGGCCTTAATATGGTGCTCCAGTCCACTAAGAACTAACTGAAACTTTTTTTTTCATGTGAAAAGCAGGATTTATGTATGAAATAGAGAGAATGGACCCAGAGAATCCCATTCATTTATTTTTATTTATTGTTACATTTATTAGAATGATATTGGTTGATAACAAGTACATTGTTTCCAGGTGTACAATTCTACATTATAGTGTCTATGCATCACATTGTGTGCTCAACACCCAGAATCAGCTCTCTTTCCATCACCATATATTTGGTGCCCCCTCCCCACTCCCCGCAACTAACTGAAACTTGATAAACTTATTTGTTGACATTGGTTTCTTGAATTGCCTATATGAATTGTAGGGCCAAGGTTTTTCATGACTACATAAAAAGAGGAAAATATGTATTGGTGTATTTGAATTATCAGCTCTTTGATTAGTCTATTTTATTTATTTATTTTTTATTTTGAATTTTTATAAGAGTTTATTTGAGCCAACTGACAACATATGCTGGAGAGCAAGGTCTTAAATGTTCCTCTATTTTTCTATCATATAGGTACAGTAATAGATCAGTAGTATATTTTGGATTACAAATTCCAAAACTCTTAAAGTATGGCAAGGTAGAAGAGACTACAAAATTATCTTCAGTTGGGTATATTTATATGCCTTATATTTAAAACAAAAAATCCGTTTTGATGACTGGTAATATCTAGATAACATTAATTATAAATTATTTGATTTCTCTTCTCCTGCCATAGTTAAGCTCTTGTTTGGGGCAAGCAGGAGCAGAAAAATAAAGAGGACAGGAGTTGATAACTGTGATAAAATATGATATACTTACAAGTGAACTTCAGGCTGTAAGTGTGAATCAAGTTAATTATCAAGTACAATACATTCTTTATAAAAGTCTAGGGGATGCCGAGATGGCTCAGCGGTTTAAGTGCTCACTTTGCTGCCCTGGGGCTGGGGATTGAGTCCCGGCCCCTGTCCTAGTCCCGGCCCTGGCCCATGCAGACCCATATGCTAAAATGGAGTGTGTTTCCCTTGTGGGAGGCCTCGGGTTCAGTTTCTGCCCTGT
Source organism: Craseonycteris thonglongyai (assembly GCA_004027555.1). NCBI lineage: Eukaryota > Metazoa > Chordata > Mammalia > Chiroptera > Craseonycteridae > Craseonycteris > Craseonycteris thonglongyai. Next base: position 9,510 of record PVKE010014515.1, on the reverse strand, counting down.
GCGGCCCCTCATCCACCTATGTGGAATGAAATTATGTCAAAAACTGATGATGTATGGCTGTGGAGACTGCTCTGGGCCTTCCCCCTTCTCTCTGATTCTCTCTGTCTCTGTCAAACAATAAAAATAAATAAATCTTTTAAAGAAACTATAACTATAATAAATAGATTTTCTATATTTAAGTATATTTTAACTGCAGGACGTATAATGAACTAGACTGGACTTTTTAACACTTGAAGGAACAATAGGAAAAAGAAACTGTAATGTTAAGCCAACATAATTGTCACTTAAAAAATGGTCAATATCAGCAAATTCCCATGGTTCAATCTAATAACATTTTTTATGATCCATGTGCTTTCACTTGTTCTCTCTCACTCTTACATACTTTAATTTTAGAGTAAGTGAGGTTTTGAGGGGTCAGTTCTGAGTCAGGATAGTTAATGAATGGCTAGGCAGTTAGGGGAGGCTTTGGTAGTTGTAGCAACCATACCTAGGAATATAATGTATGAGTAGTCAGACAACTGGGTATGGTTTGGAACAAGATAGTCCATGCCAGGGTTTCAATGTTGTAGGAACCCTCAGGTGAAACAAATTTATGTCCTAGAGGAATGTCTCCTAGCTTATTTGAAGCTCCTTTGAACCTAGGCAACAGAGCATATCACCCAAGACAAAGATTAATATGTATGCACCTGGTACCTGAACCTAGATACGCAGGCATAACCTATATAAGAAGTAATTTTGGCTTTAGTTGCGGGCATTCCATTTTTAGGTGTCCGCTCTCATTAGAGAGCTTTGTCTTTCCTTTCAATAAAATCTCCACTGCTTAACCTTTCCTCATGGGTCCACGTTCTCATTCTTTGAGTGTGAGACCATGAAGGCCTGACGCACACACACCCCATGATTCCTACATCAGTTCTAGCAGTGTTCTTTCCTCATGCCATGCTGTCTTAAAACAAAATTACTTACTAAGCACAAGAAGTCTTTTGAACATGTTCATTAATTATAGTGTGTCTACAATGGAAAGATGACTAGTAAAATGACAGAAAAATGATGTGAATATGTTTTATTAACTCAAAATGTTTTAATTTAACATTATCCTTTAATACACATATCTTCATGTAATTCAAATAACATGCTCATAATACCGAAGTAGAAGAAAGAAAGAGTAGTGGGTAAAAAGAGATATGGAAATAGAGAGAGATAACTTTTATCCAATAAATTCTAAGTGTGGGGAGATTTGGGAAAGGTATATCTCTTTTGCTATTTCATATCTCTTTTGCTATTTGCTGGTGAATTAAGCCCGATAACTGTGATCACTTAGGGAGCTATTCCATTTATTTTTATTATTATTTCTTTTTATCTTGATTTTCCATGTTGTACATCATTAAGGATTGCAAATAAATTTGCTCCAGTAAGGACATATTCTAATGATCTTGTAAATGACAGATAACTCAATGTTGTAAAGCCATTTTCTCAGTGTTCTTTAAATTAAGAACCAATAAGTATTATAAAGAGATAAAAATATAATTTTCCACTTAGCATCTGATGTTGGCCATTATTTCAGTTTAGAATTAATCATTCTTATTTCTTTCAGAACTTATAACTGGCCATTTCTGCTTTTTAGCTAGTATGCATGAAACTGTAAACATAGTAATTTTTTGATTAAGATCTATATACATTTTTTTCTTTAATTAAAACAGACTTTGGTTTTATTATACAAGATCCAAATGAGTTGTATAGCAGAAAAAAAAAAAAAGAAAGAAAAGTTTATTTGTGAAAAAGAGAGACATCTCAGGTGCAGCTCTTCTACAGTATTTTTGGCTTTCAAATGACTGGGCTTATAATTCCTTCCTACTTCTTACATTACGGCTATCAGAGTCTAGAAATACTAAAGCCCCATGTCCCCACATTCTGGCTAGAAATTTATATCCAGAAAAGAGTATTCTGACTCTGCAGTTAGACATTTTACTTAATTTTCATTTTCCATCTCAGGATATCTACATGTCCCTCTCTTGCTCTCTTGCTCTTTCTAGCTCTACCTCTGTATCTATCTCTAGCTCTGTGTAGACAGAGATAGATAGATGATAGATAGATAGATAGATAGATAGATAGATAGATAGATAGATAGATAAACACCACATATAAAATCTCCATTTGTAGATATTTCTCTTCTGAATCTGGAGAGAAAATTATTTGTTTTGATACCTTTGTTATGGATGAAGTCACCTCCCCAACTTCCTCAATCTATGAAATGATACTCTACCCAGCCTGGCATTCTAATAGATCAGATCTGAGATATACTGGCTACATTTTTTTTTTTCAGACTCTGAGAGTCAAAATGATTTCTCTGAAATTCAGTAAAGAAGAAAACTAGTCATTTCCTTGACTAAACAGCAGCGTTTACCAAGCGTGAAGGAGTTGCCTTGTTAGTTTATTCTTGGGCCATTTTTCAGGGAAATTGACAAAACCATTGAACAGTTAAATTTTTGAGCTGGAGGGATTTCAGGTATAAGTAAGTTATAGTTCATGCACACATAATGGATGTGAGTTCCATAGATATGATATAAAATGTTTAAGATCAAATGTTAGGCAATCCAAAAATATAGAACTTCTATAATAAAGTATTAAAGGACCATTTTAGATTTTGTCTTTTTGGCTTCAATATTTTAACTCAAGAGACTAACTGCTTGTTTGCTCTTCTGTCTGCATAGAATGGACTCAAACCTGTGGAATGGTATTTCTACTATGATAGTGTAAAAACTTAAGCTTTCATCTTCATAGTTAGCTTAAAATATTTCTGCGGATAACATGTTAAGGCAGTTTTGACTTTATAGGGCTTCTACTTTTCTAGGACTTTCCGAGAGAGTTCAGTAAATAAAAGACAGAAGATCTCAGAGCTGATTTGAGTGGGGCCTTTTCCTTTTTGTATCTGTGTTTGCATAGCCACTATGACTACAAGGTTCCTATCCCAAACATCCTGTCTTCTCAGTGTTCCAAAATCTTCAACAAATTATACTGAACCATTTCATAATTGTCCCATATGGTCAAATATCTTCAGTGTCAGATAGTTCTGCCTGGCTATGTATTAGGAAAATTCTGAGATCCTAAATCAAAATACTGAATCTTAAATAAATTGATGATACTTAAGAACCTTTTCCCATGATGTAGAAAATGATTAAGCAACTCTTATATGGGAAGTAAATTCTGTGAGAAGGACAAAGAAAGCAAAATGGATGAGGTTACACTAAGCATTTATTTAACTGTTTATTATAGTGACCCTTTTCTGATATGCAGAGCTTTATGTTAAAGAGTCTTTTCCCACTAGACAATACATTTTAAAGAACTCTTATATACAGCTAAACTTTTGTTCCTTCATCTAAGTAGGGAGCATAGAGATACAACCATGTGTGTTACAGCATTCAAAGAGTAATAAGCTTATTGTTGAGCTATTAAATAAGGACCAGTCTCTTCTCCCTCATCTAAAGTCATGTAGATATCCTATTCATGTACTTCATTTCTCTTACATATATGTGATAACTATGCTTAGATTCTTGTATGTATCATTTTTTCTTCCATTATCAAATACCATCATTCACTTAAACAAAAATGTGCAAACAGCTACCAAGGATTAGGTACTGGGGATATAGTACTCTATCAGACTGAATTGGTTTCTAACCTGTCTATGAACCCCAAAACAATAAAGGCAAATAAGCAATGTAAGAAAGACTTATTTGATTCAGTGATTTGAATCAAGTCATTAATTCAAGTCATTCAACTTAATAACATGGTTAAGTATGTTTCAATGTTAGCATTTCAATGCATTGTTTTTTGTCTGTCTTACCTGAAGAATCTTATCACCAGGCTGTAGCAGGTTGGATGCTGGTCCATCAGGCTGAACCCTAGTAACAAAGATACCCTATAAGTCAGAAGTAACAGAGGTTAGGATTCTATTACCAAGAACTAGGCCTACTTAAAATTTTTTTCATTCATATAGAATACAGTAAAAACCAGAATAAAAACAGTATATACATGTAAACATCAAAGATCATTATAGTATTGTAAGCAAAGCACCACTCTCCAAATCAAGTTTAAGAAAAAAACATAGGGGATGATGGGATAGCTCAGCAGGTTGAGCACTTGCCTTGCTACTGCAAGGTCTGGGGATTGAATACCAGGGCTGGCAAAAACCCATGTGCTGAACTGCAACACAACTGGTAACCACCAGGATGGCAGTGAAGGTTCTCGCCTCCCATGCAGGAGGCCCCTCACCTTCTCTCAAACAATAAAATAAATCTTTACTAAAATTAAATGTAAGTACTGGTTTATTTTAATGAGTATTACTTTGTGTGTTACTGAGAATTTTAGTATAAAAGGCATATGAACAAATTAAACATAAGAAAATTTCAAATTTCATTTTAAATATAAAGTATATGTGTACATAGGTACAAAACTACTAAATTAATTAATTAAATATATAAAATAAATTAATTTTTGATTGTATATATAAAGCAAAATTTATTGAATATCTACTATATTCTAGGCCTTGATGGCTAGTGTTTTAGAGATATACAGGCTTCAGTGAGCTCATAATACAGTGAGGGAAAAGTAAAGAAAACTGCCAATTACAATAGTATGACAAGAGTTATTATAGAAATATAATAGATTATCAAAGAAGCTGTGCCTAGCTTATCCTTAGTGTGTTGGAACTTCTAAGAGGAGGAGATACCTGGAAACTGAATCATAAAGGATAAGTAAATGGTATCCACACAGATAAGGGGAGGAGGGCATTTTAGATAGCAAGGATACCACATACAATAGTGACAGAGCCTGTTGCAGTTAGGAAACTATAAGTAGTTCTATTACAACTGGAGTGATATTGGGAGGGTGTGAGTGGATAGGGTGCGAAAGTTTGGGAGATCAGGCCAAAAAGTAGATTGGAACCTGATTAAGGTGGACTGTTTTTTTTTTTAAGATTTATTTTATTAATTTTGACAGAGAGAGAGAGACAGAGACAGAGACAGAGAGACAGAGAGAGAGAGAGAGACAGAGAGAAGGGGGAGGGCCCAGAGCAATCTCCATAGTTGCACATCATCAGTTTTTAACATGGTTTCATTCCACACAGGTGGGCGGGGACTGCCCAGGGCAGTAACTGAGCTGGATGCCTCCCACATGGGAGGCATGGCCCCTCAAGCCAGGGTCCAAACCCGGGGGTTGAGAACTGAACCGGGGGCCTCCTACATGGGAAGCACACCTCAGTTCAGCAGATGGGTCCGCCCGGGCTGGGGCTGAGATTTGATCCTTGGTCCCCGGGCTGAGAAGTGAGAGCTTAACTCCTTGAGCCATCCTGGCTTCCCCAAGGTGGGCCTTTAATAGACATGTGTATCAGTTTGGGGAGCTATTGAAGTATTTTAAGCATGAGGGTGACAAGAACTGAAGAATGAATTGGATAAACAAAAAGTTGTACATCTATTCAGTGGAATATTATTTGTCATTAGAAAGGAATGAAGTAATGACAACATACATGAACCTTAGAAACATTATGCTAAATGAAAGAAGTTTGTCAGAAAAGGCCATATCCCATTTCTATGAAATGTCAAGAATAGGCAAATACATAGCAAAGGAAAGAGGATTAGTATTTGCCAGAGGGTGTGGAGCAGAGGACTGGAGAGTGACAACGTGCAAAGTGTTTCTTTTTGAGGAAATAAAAATGTTTTGAAATTAGGTAGAGGTAATGGTTGCACAATTCTGTGAATATAGTAAAAAACTACTTAATTGTACACTTCAAAAATGTGAGTTTTATGGTACGTGAATTAGATCTCAATCTGGCTGTTATTGTTTTTTTTTTAAATTCTTAAGAACTATTAATAGAATAAAGACAATATTTTAACATTTTTGCTTGTTATTTAGAAAATCACTTTATTTGCTGATCTGTAAACTTAATGACTCTCACTTAAACCCATTGTGTATGAGTATGTGTGTGTGTAGTTTAACAGACCCTAATATAAAATATAATACTTCTATATTTGTTTTTATTTATCACTTCAGACCCTTGTGAAATTTATTCATTTAAGGCTTTTGAATGATTTTTATTTTTCCAAATATTTTAGTCACTTTAATCTCTTTTCTTCCCCAGTTAAAGATAGAACTTCAGATAAGCATCAAAATTCCTAGAAAACAGCATGACTTTCAATCTATGAACGCAAGTTGTAGAATTTATCTTAGGCAAATAACTAGACAAATATGCAACATGCATTTACTAATATATATTCATCATAATATTTGTAATAATAAAATTATAAACCACACAAAATGCATAATAAAACAGTACTGATTAAATAAATTATGGTAAATCCATACAATAAGTAATATATGGTCACTAAAAATGAAGTCCTAAATGGCAGATATACAAGTACACTAGTGCTTAGTGAAACAAGCAGGTTGTAAAATATATTAATATGTATATTTTGTGTACAGAAGGTGTCAAAAGAGCATATAGACATTTTAAGAAAGGAAAAAAAAACCCAAAACTATTAAAATTGTAATACTCAACATATAGTGATAATAAAAGATGAATACAAGTCACCTTTGACTTCTGCAGTTACAAGCGGTGCTCAAAGAGGTTACCAATAGTGTCCAGACTCTTCTCATTATGGCAAAATACTGCTTGAGCAATGCTGACCAAAGTGCCTATTTGTATTGCTGTGCTTACCATTTCAATTTACCATCATCTCAAACTTATCACGAATGTGTGCAATATTAAGTATGTTGGAGGTTCTGTTGCAGTTCTGTTGTTGTACTTCCACAACTTTATCGAATTTTAAATACCACTTCAAAATATTCTTGTGCTCCTCGAATGACAACTGTGCTTTCACCATTTTCTTTGACTGTCCTGCCTGTTACCTGGTGATGCTAGCGTTCATTTGAATGAATGTCATACTATGCTTTGCTACCATAATTCAATTCAACTTTGAAAAGTAATACATAGATAACGTCTCTTAAAATGTGTATATATTTTTGACATCCTCTGTATATATTTCCTTTTGATTATCTGTGTTTTCTAAATTTTCTACATGATTATGTACAACTTATACCACTAAGAAAGTAATATTCTTATTTTTAAGTTAATGCATCTCTATTAGGAGTGAGGCTCAAACAGCTAGTTATGTTGGTGAATACAGTTGTTCAAATGGTCAATTTGAAGAGAAACTGATTGCTTGAAAAGGACAGTTAAATAAGGCACAGTGATTAATCCAACAGACCAGCGAACGGCAAATATAATCCCTACAGTCCTTTCACACTGGGCATATAACTGTCAAACTCCATCAATCTAAGAGACTGTATGGGCAAGCAGAGACCTGGCAGCCACTCTCTTTGCTATTGGAGTCTCTACATAATAGGCAGAATGACACTATTGCCCGAAGTAAGCCACTGTATCTCTGGGAGCTGGAGGTAAAGTTGTTTTAACTATTATTCTTTACCAACAGCCAAAATCTGTGCTACCTAGTTCATTTTGATTGTCTTTCTTCAGGTCATCATACAGGAATAGTTTTAATAACATTTGTACGAATCCAAACCATAGGCTCTGAATTATGACACTCACATCTGTAATGCTAGGAAGAACTAGCAGTGCTCCACAACCTGACTAGTGAAATAATACAAATGTAGTGTCTGTAGCAGGTTTAATTTCATCCATCAGAAAGCTCTGCAGGATTTCCACTGCTGTTCTGAAGATTTGCTTTGAAGCACGCTCTTACAGTGTCCTGAGTCTTCCAAATCCTTTACTCCTGTTTTCTAAAGCTTTAATATTTCTGTTCAATCAATAAACTTCCCCAACTAAGAACCTGCTACTTTCCATTGGTATAATTTTCTTTTTTCTCTATATAGCCTATCAGTCAGCATACTACCATATTAGCTGTAACACACAGCAATAAGTGCTATGCTTTATAAGTGTTTGTGACATTCATGATTTGTGGAGGTAGAGTGTTTCCTAGAAGATTGCATGCAAAGACCAGTGCTCTAATTTGTCACTGTATTTATGTATGTAAACAGTTTTCTATGCAAGAGACCAAATAACTCTGAACCCATTTTGTGGTCTGAGTTATGATGAATATTGATGAAAAGTATGAGAACTTTGATACTGTTTTGAAAAAGCTCATTATGTGTCATCCTTTCAACAAATGCATTTTAGGCTGAGTGTTCAAAAAGATATTTTTGACAGAATACTTTTAAATACTTATGGAGGAATTTGGTGAAAAATTATCAGACTATTTGTATTCTAAAAATTAGGACAATAACTTCCCACTATTTGATGAAAACCCATCTCTTAACTTCTAAACAGCCGTAAGCCACCTTGGGTGTATCAAAGATCCAAATCGTGGCATCTGACCAATTTTACAGCTCTACTAGCAAGAACTAAAATATGTTCAGTTTTTTTTGTGTGTAACATTTCATAGTATGCTAAATATGGGACAAACTACCATGTAGTACATGCAAAACTAGTGAAGCCAATTGTATACCTAAGATTATAATAAAACCCTCTTGCCCAAGGAAGAAAAGTAGTAGCTCTCTTTTACAATGATGTGATGTGTATTTGTATTTTATTGCTGCTGTAACAAATTTAGTGGCTTAAAACATCCCTAATTTACTATCTGACAATTATGTAAGTTAGAAATCCAACACAGGTCTCAATGGGATAAAACAAAAATATTGGCAGGACTGCATTATTTTCTGGAGTATCTAGGGGAAAATATGTTTCCTCATCTTTTCCAGATTTTAAGGGAGTGTCCACGTTGCTTGGCTCGTGGTTTCTGCCCCAATTTTCCATCTTCAAAATCAGCAATTGTGCATCTCTCTGAATCTTCCTATACAGTCAGAAACCCATCTGACAACAGCTAGGAAATTGTCTCTGCTCTTAAGGACTCACATGATTACATTGGGCGCACCTGGGTAATACAGAAAAATATCTTCATATCAAGGTTTTAATTTAATATTGTCTGCAAAGTCCCTTTTGCTATGTAATGTAACATGTTCACAGATTCTAGGAATTAAGATGTGGCTATCTTTGGAGGTCCATTATTATCCTCCTACCTCATAGCATAAGAAATAGATAAAAGCATAGCTCTGCAGTTAGTCTGTGTTCATTATTTATAAAAAAGTGACCTTGGGGAAATTAATTAACTTTTTGTACTTAACCTCTTTTCATCAGCAAAATGGGTATAATGAAGATATATATGGCATAATTATTAGATTGAGTAAATGAATACAAAATACTTAGAACAATGGATGGCACTCCCTGTAGGGCCAATAAGTGCTATTATAATTATTGAAAGCTTGAAGAATGAGCCACAATCCAAGGTTTTTTTATCCAGCAAAGCCCACACTGAGAGTTTCTGAGCCTCCAACTGTACCAGATTTATTGTCAGGAAATTCTTCTTTACTCTTAATATGGAGTATGCTGAAAGGCCAACATTTGTTATCTTTTCCTTGAATTCCTAACAGATAAGAGCATTTGCA